>SJOL01009060.1:199147-210300 GCA_004794785.1 Opisthorchis felineus
CTTCGAGTTACTCGGAACAGAAACAGGCCACCAAAATGTCAGTTTACAGCTGCAGTTTTGTACACTACTTGTTCGTGTTTTTGGGCAACACCTTCCCGTGTTCCATTACTCACTACCCCGTAAGATGTCTTCAGTCAACAGTGAAAGGGAACGAGTTCAACACCATCGCATTGATTTCGTCTTTTATGACAGTTTTGGAAACAAAGGTTTTCTGGCCAACATTTTACGGTCAAAATTTGTGTACTAGCCTTGACGGTTTCACAGGATCACAGGGGTAATACAAACCCCGGGGACGTCGAAGCCAAGCTAGGTGAACAGATCAACGGCCATCCGATCAACCAACAAGCATCCACATACACTCGGTCCCACCAAAACGACGAACGTTTATCTGACTGCACCGCTGCGAGAGAGCGATATGGTGATCATATAGCGGTTTCCAAACATTGTCTTCCCCGAATCGCAAAATAGGTCATAAACAGAAACGCCTTAGTGGATGACTAATAGGTGCGTTTTGTTTTTCGCCTAGTGTACGTTGGGCTGAACAGCCAAAGTGACGACAAATCCATTAGTTGAGAATTGATAAACTGGTTTCGCATGTCAGCCTGTAATTTGTCGGTAGCTATCTCCGGTCCCATGGGGCTGTGGCTGTTCGTCATGTCATCGTCCCCAGAGGTGGCAACGGCAGTGGCACATTGTTTGGCCAGCGTGGGATAAAAAAGGATGGAAGGGAACAATACGGATGATGTCAAAAGGCACTAAATTTGGCAATTAGGCTAAAGTGGGATGCGTCGCTTGGCTGACTCATGAAGCTGGTTGTGTTAACACGCTTACCGCGCTTGTTTACTGGGACTGTCACAGGCGGCCAAAACATACATTTGTTCACGAGTGATTTGAGCACGTAAACTTCTGCTTCGGACAAGTCAGGAGATGCGTAAAGTGCCACTGTAGAAAATAATCTTGAAATGGAAAACCAGCACGACTGTTTGTCCTGTCCACTTGCCAGTTTGTTAGCTTCGAACTGAGACTACACAAGAGTGGAAAGTGAAATTTTGGTTTTTGTTTTCCAAGCGATACTAGGTGAAAGCGAGTAAGCATATGGTGCGCGGATCTACTCGGCAAGGCAGACAGTAAACACAGACTTCCCGGTGTCAGTCCAATTCTTAAGAGGTGCCACCTGTAGACCGCATTAGAAGATTCGCTAAGTACTCGTATTTTTAGCTAAAGGATCCTCCTAAACCGGAAACATGGTGTTCACAAGCGCAGCCCAGCCCAGTACCAGAAACCGACAACCGTAAAGCTTAAACAAGTCTTCGTTTTAACCACCTCTGTCGGATTTGGATTCTCGAGAATCTGGGCAAAAATGTTGCTGGTTTACTGTCACTCTTCTTCTACAGTGAGGTTTTTATGCAAAGGGGTGTAGTTCCCCCTAACGCTAAAGAGAAGCACAATCCGCTTTGGGCCTCAGCGCTTCTCATGGGTTTGTAACACTCCCCTCTCGCCTGTGTAACTCCAACTGCCTCTTTACGTCTATATGAGAATAACTGCCCTCCGTAAAGTTTCGAAATGTCCCCAAAGGGGGTTCTGTATCCTACTTTCATTGCCTGAGGTGACCCAGATCAACTGTTTGGGAAACAGGTAACCTGAGGAACAACAAATTATGACACATCATGAAAGTGTGTGGTGAGGATTGATTGTTACCTTACTTCTGCTTACAAAGTAGGACTCTACTTCAGCTGAATTTCGAGAACTTCTCCAGGGTTCCGAAGATTATTCGATGACAGTCCTCGTGGGACACATCTGTGAGTGCTAATCACACTCCTGAGCAGAGACCAAACGGTTGAGTGTTCAACCACTGACCGGAAGGTCACGCGTTCGGAACTCCCTGAGTTTCGTAAGATGCTTAAAGCTTTGGATTCCTAACAAGGATGAAACAGATGTATAGTGCTTATCGGCTTCATCGACTGGACGAAATGTCTGTTAACAGTTCTCAGATCTCCCGTCACCATCACATCTGTGGTTGTCGAAGCTTCTGTTGCATTCTGGAACAAGAATTTTCACGGTCAAATGCGTCCATTTCCTTGAAGTTAGATCAACACGATCGATTCGTTGCAAGCGTGTATGAGACTGTTTATTTAGGTGGTCCACATCTTCATCAGATTACATGAGGCTACGTATTTCACCTGGATCTAAGGGTCTCATATGCTCTGGAACTATTTGACTTCGTTAATACGAAATCCGTCCTTGGAATGATCTAAGCCCCATGGATTTTCAAGATGCCTGCACAGAGTCTTTTGACATCAAACCTTCATGTGTGACAATTTTATGTTCTTTTTTGATATGGCACCTGCCTGATCAGTCTCAGCGCAAACGGTTCCCCTTTATCCCACAAAGATTACATATCCCACAGAGCTCTCAGTTATTTGAATCAAAGGTTAGTTTTCAGGACAGCACAGCGCTGCAATGAACCTGGATCTGGTTTATTTGCCCTCCCTGACTCCTTAAGGTCTTTTAGTGTCCACCACAAGATAACAAACGAGACAAACAAGCCATTTTCAGGTATACTATCCCTGTCTTCTGAACAGTTTTTCACGTAACCGATGAGCAAGACATCAATAATATAGTACTCCAGAGTCGCCATGGCAACACAAACAAATGCGCATGCTGGTTGTCACTAGAGTTAGAGTTCAAACAGAAAATGGCCGTGTACAATCGGAGGTTTGTTTCCTCGAAGTTGTGCTTGAAAAGTACCGCGGAAATTGTGAAATTAAAACAGCCCCTCGACTTGAAACTGATTACTGATTGCTACTCACCTATCCTGGGTGAGTCATGAGCGCCGTAGAAATCGTAAAAAGTATTCTGGGTCGAACTGGCGAACCCCGGTCTAATACTGAACGACTTTTGAAACTATGTGAACATAACGTATTCTGAGAGTTAATGCGGCTGGTTCGATACCCCAACGAGTCACACATTGTATGTTCGCACTTTACTACATGGCGTCTCATAGGAACAAAGTCTTGAAAGTCAATCACAAAGCGCAACAGTTTGTACAGCTCTCCGAAATAGTGCACAAGGTAGGCATGGTGTCCGGGTTGAATAACTCTGATGCATTTGTGCGTGCCATCTCCTGTGACATTAGTTGTCATTCCAGAAATCAATAAGCCAGACGAACTGAGTTGTCACTGACGTCCTGGAACGGTTTATCTATTCGATGACACCCGAGCTCAAAATATAGCTCTAATTAATGGGAATAACCGTGAGTAGAGCGGTGGACGATCACAACTTGTAAGATCGGAATAATTATGTCAAGAGTTTGAGAGTGCTTACTTCTACAAACAGTATAACAATCAATAATTTTTTTAACGCAAATCCATTTTCACTCTTCTCCACTGGTTTGTCTAATCTCAGTTGAGTGTTGCATTTGAGTGTTACTCCAGCCTCGTAAATCGACGTTGCGTCCTATATCGGCATAATTCATCCTGATGTGCTCACGTTCTCTCGGTACGGTACTCAGAATCCGATACATTGATTCAGGCTTTTGTATTGGGACCGATCTGAAATTTTGGCTGACAGGACGAAATTTCACTTGAAAACTACAAATTGTCCTCACGCCACCACTACCCAATAAGCGACCCAGAGGAAGAATAATTTCACAGGGCGAGTAGAACTTCCATCTGATTAGTCGTCACTCATGCAGCCAGTCGGTTCGTGACCACGTGATGTGGTTTACACGACTGAAGGATGAGCGGCGTTGTTCTTCAGCTGCTCGAAGCCGAACAGTTAAGTGTTCAACCACTGGCCGGAAGATCATGTGCTTTGTGTGTTTCTTGAGATGCGCACCGATTCGGATTCCCAACAACGATGAAGCAGTTGTAAAGCGCTTGTCGGCCTTTTCCCCTCAACCACAGAGCGAAATCTCATCTGGCACTTGCCAAATCTCTTCACACAACCATTGTTCAATAGATCCTTGGATAGAAAACTATATAATCGAACACATCTTTTAGCAAACCGTTCTGTGGTTCAAGACAACAATTCATAAAACTTAATTTCTAGCTTCCGGTTTCGTTACACTGGCGAACATTGCCGTGCAATATCTTTAACCGTTGAAAAATCCCTCCCCTTTGCTTGATAATTCAGATTGAAATTGCGCCATTTTTACCCGCCTCTCTAACATCCTTCAGCTGTCTGTCCTGCTAAAAACTGCCATCTGTGTGCGTGTTCGATGTATTCCATCCTAGCGTTTGTTAAAATATACCAGATAAACGAACGCCAATTTTCTAAGGCAAAACGTAGTTCATTCTGCAGAGTGCTCCGGTCATTAGAACTGGTCCACACCCCATGTTCGCTGGCCAACGGTTCGCACGCATACACGCCTTTCTTTGGAAGACGGTCTAACTGTTTTTGTATAATTGCTCACAGACCACCCTCATGCACCCCCCTCCCGCCACCATCCTTGTTCTTGCCAATTTGTCAATGTCAGGCGAGAATTTGAGCAGGATACAGCCAAGATCATTACTCAACCAGATCAGAATGCGACCACCGCCGCCATACTTTATGGGTTGCCACTGCTTGTGTATCACGTAAACATCAGCTTCCGCCGAAGCAAAATCTGACGATAAATCATTGGAAGGGTGTGCTTCCTGGATTATGTGTCCCAACCCGGTTAATAATCACTTAACTTCGTGACTTTGCATAGTTACACCAACGGATGTGTAACCCTTTGTTCTGGCTTACATTTTATTCCGCCATCAGACTGACCATCTCGATCGACAAGAAACAATCTGGAGAGAAAGGATGAATTTCAACTATATTGAAAAGTGGTTGCAATTGTTTGGCCTTCTTGTCATCACGGTTCCCACGTTGTCTACCGTACTTATACGCAAACAGGACACTCTACCAAGTGAGTACATCAAACAAAATTTCTCGGTGCAACGCATGGGGCCAATTCTATGTATGCCCACAAATGATATCAATCTCAAAGTGATTTATGTCATGAGTAGTATTCTTCTGAATTGTAACCTGTTTACTACTTCTTGGTTTACTTCTGACAACCTCTATGAGCTTTCAAGCTGTTTCAAGGCGACTTTAATTTCGGTGAACAAGTTTCACATATTTGGTTCTGTTCTCTCGTCTAGTAATTCCCCTACTTGGAATTCGAGTACAATAAATCAACCGTGCCGGTTCCGAAATACAACTGGCATCAATATGCAAATGATTTATCCGAACAGAGTGTAATTGCATCCCGTGTTTCTGTTCTACCATCCTATTGTTCTCATCTATCAAATGACAGTCTGATTAATTTTACTGGTCAAAGAACCGATGCCAAAACGCAAGTGAAATAGACTGTAGGGGGATAAGCTAATGTGAGCTGCAATGGGTTGGTGAATACCGCTCAGTGTCTCTCAGTCTCAGTCATGCGGTTTGGTTGAATATGCCTGATGCAACTGCACTCCCAGCAGGCTTATCACAGTTTTCCCTCGGTGCGAACTGGTCACGTGACGGAAATATGTTTGAACTAGGCCAACGGATGGGTGCACGGAAAGGTTGCTGATCGGTGTTTGTATTTCAAACAATAGCCGAGCCGGTGGTAATGATTGGTCACCTGATACGCTCTCGCATGCTATTCGTCATCTCTGAAAACAAGCTTTTTTCTCCCTGGAAGTAACACTACTCATAAGGTTCCTGAAAACCCCTCGTGAAACCAAAACCGGTTTCGCCCTTCTTAGGGCTCATCAAGTAGACGCAGTCTCCGAGTATCAGTTAACCTTATGTCTTGCCTGAACCCCAATTGCGCGAAATGAGCGAAATACACTCATTTGCATCCCAATTTGGTCTTTACGACAGACTCAACTGAATCCAGCCCAGTCTCTCCTGCATCTTGGCCTGTTTCAATTGAATGTGCGGCACCAGGTCACCTCAGGTGTCAGTTGGTGCGACATTCGAGATATTCCAGACGAAATCTACCCACAAGGTTGCTGTCAAAGAGATTTCAGCAAACATCTGAGTAGTTGTCTTCAATAAAATGAACAGCGATATCTCAAATGTCGTAATAATTGAAAGTGCACTACATTGAGCTGAAAAGCATTACAAAAAAGAGGGATTCAGCTGGGATACATTTGAGTCTCAAGTGAAAACCATATTGATTTGTAAATGAGTGTATCTGTCGAGATCTGTCCAATTGGGGTTCAAGTAGAACATCCTAGAAGTTGACGGAAACTAGGGAAATGGGCCTACCTGATGAGACCCAAGAAGGGTAAAACCGGTCGTGGGCTGTCGAGGAGCTGTCAGCAACCCAACGACTTGCGTGTTATGTATAGATAATGCACCGCGACACCTGGAAGATCATACCAACTGAAACATCAGGCAGCTTGGTGAAGCACATTGAGTAGAAGCGGATCATTATAAGCAAGAGATTTAGCTGGTTTCAATTGAGTCTTCTTTCGAAACCAAATTCATGCGTGAATGACAGCATTTGTCTGCGCGGTTTTCGGTGTGAATTCTTCAGGATGCTTGTCATGCAAGAATGGAGATCTTGGTTCCTCGTGTAGACAGTCAGGCAAACGTGCGAGTGTCCCAATTAGCCATGTGACTAACACTAAAACTCCCGAATCGTTCTCAGGAGCATGGTGTTTCGGTTAGACTTTTGTAACTTCTTTTTGTCTTAGTCTGGGTGCTTGGGTTTTCTTGAGTTTGAACAAAATGTGGTTTTACACACAGCTGGTTAAGTCTGAAAACAGGTTCCGAACGGCGCCAACCCAGTTTAACGGTGATTGGCTGGTTTCCAAGACCTGAATGAGTAAGAGAAGCAACGGCTCATCGTTGCTTGACCAGTATTGTCTTCATTCATCCTGCGAAGTCCAGTGTATCAACTGACCGACACGTAGCTGACGTGGATCGACGCGTGCAACCACGTATCATCGGCAGGTTTTATTAGCCGCGCTATAGTGGTCATAGCGGCTGTGCAACAACAACAGATATCCACACTGAATGGGAGGTTGCATGCTCAAAAAGGACATTTTCGAACTTGTCCTGGGTTGAAAAAAATCGTGACTACGTGCTGCGTTGGATGCGTCCCAACTGTTCATCGATGACTATACTTTCTGCACTGTGTTGGACACCAATACTACAGAAACCTTGTTACTGTTAGCACATGACTGAGTGACATTCATCGGACTACGAAAATCAATTTAGCTCAGCCAGCCCATTTATTTCTGTTTTTAGTAGTCAACCACCGAGATGCATGGAAGCCTAAATTCCGTTTGACTATAGAGGAATAACTCAATTGCTTGAAGTCACGCTGCTAGTTCATCAATCCGAGCTGGACTGAGGCAAGGGACGTTTGAGACCAATCTATCGATTTTGAATTCGCCCACTGTAATGAGCTCGATCAACCCTGGTTGACCATGTGAATTACGGCCGAGTTGTGGATTTTTTAAAAGTTCTATTGGTATTTTATCGGGATCCGAGAGATTGGTTTTGATAACATATGCGGAGAAATAATAACGCTATAAAACAATATCTTTGGGAGGTTTTTCCTCTCAACAGTTCAGATGTTGCACCCAGAATGTCCTCATTTTACGCGTAGGTGATCGGGTTCTAGCTAAAACTTTCTTTCTTGGTTTGAGGGCTTTCACAGAAATATACAATTCATGGGCAGCCAAATTCAGCTTGGTACTGCACAGGCTATACAGAATCTAATCAAATTAACCAGGCAATATTAGTCGTCAAACCGTCAGTTTGCGGTAGCCGGTGAAACTGCGTGAAGGTCTCTTTAGAATGGCACGGGAATCAACCAGTTTACTAGAGTGGCCAACAGAAGATACACCTGAGGACGTCTCAAGACGAAAAAAGGTCACTGAGATTACTTTCCTCAGTGATTGTTTGAGTCAGCTGAACCAAATTAGACAAACATCGTTGTCCCAACGTACTGTCCCAATGACCACAGCAAGATTTTCTTGATAAATACGTCTTATATAAGACTGAATACAATATATCTACCAGAGATTTTGATGGGAATTTTATGCACTAAATTCCAGGAGACATGAAGTATGAAAAAGACAAATTTTAATAGTTCCAACGTTTCCTGGGAAGTTTTATCAAACTAATGCCCAACACGACATGGCCGTTTGCGCAGGAAACGTGGAAGTACCAGAATTTACTTTAACGCCAGGGGCAGTCTGATGTAATGGTAAAAACAAACTCACCAACCAAACTACCCACTATGCAAAGGTTACACTGGTTACGATGCCACGTGAAGCACTTTTAGCCCAGCCTGTTGCTGAGTGGAAGTGACCGGAAGGTGGACATCAAAGTATGAAGACGCTAATCAGAAAACTGGGTCGGGTCGACAACTAACGCTATCCTGGATGAAGATCCCGGAAGGCAACTCATAAATGGTTCATGACACTGGCATAAACGGCTCAATCGCGTATTCACTGGCGCTCTTGCATCAGGGCTATCGCCTTCAATGCGTACCTAGTCAATCCCCGAACTAACCGAAAATGCCATTGCCCCTAATCCTTGTTCGCAGCATGTTAGGCGGAATTCCACACCGATACCGCTTTACCGCTCGCGGTTAGGCGCTGCTGCGGCCGGCAACCCTATCTCGCACAAGGCTGGCCAAAAGTTCGGCACGCTTGCCGGTCTGGCATCAAGGCGATCTCTGATTGGTCGAATGTCTGGACCCAACAGCCAATCATGACCCAGTATTCGCCGAATACCGGTTGCCACTGGCACATCTAGAAGGCGTCAGAACTACCACAGTGTTGTCGAGGCATACACTTTATATACGACGCGCTGTACAAGTGCTTTCGACCTGTTTTTGGGTGTTAGTAAACTTTGTGCAACTTTGGTGGTTGTTTTTGACGGGGATGCTAGCTCGGGGGGTTCAGACAGAGAACTAACCTGGGGAATATGCTTTTACTACGTGAACCCCACGTTCCCCCATTTTCCGGTGACCGGAAATGTATCAGCTAGAACCAACGTTCTCTTCGTATATAGTTTACAGCTGATAAACTGAACTGACCTAAGGTGACCAACTATCCATGCAGCAAGTGCCATGTATGTTTCTTGAATATAATTGCCCCGCTGACCTTCAGCAGAAGCAACCTAGGTGAAACCTATTCGACCAAAATCCACGGCTTGAAGGCTGGATTTCTTTCCTTGTCAACGAAGTGTGTCCAGATTTATTTCGGGTAAATGACTAGAACCACTTTTAAATCAATGCAGGTGTTCTACAGTCAAATTGAGACAGATTAATCGTCCCCCAAGAATGAGAGAGCGATTTTGGCCGGTTCCAAGAGTACTTACTGATCGGACTGAGTAGTGTATGCTCGCCACTGAAACTAAAAGATCGTGACACTGCTCTCAAAGTTGTCCACGTTAATCACAATCCTCAGTAACCAAAGGAGTTCAGTATTGGATGAATAACTGTACTTCCAGTTGTCTAAGCGACAATCCATCAGGGATCACCAACTTTACTTAGTTTATTCCAGATGTTGTTGCCATGAGCACACAGTAATAGTCAGACGAAAGGTTAGTTTCCACCGAATTAGTTTATACTGTCAACTTGAATATTGATCCAAAATGGCGCTCAATAAATTCGAAGAGATTGTGGACACAAAAACAGGTTCTTGGGTCTAATTTCTAAGGCAATTTGGACCTGTTAGATGTGAGCTCATATAAAATCTCTTTAAATAGCGTCACGTGTTTTAAAGGTTTATTTTTTGTTTAATTCTGTCCAAACTGGTGTGAAATATTACTGTTGCTGGCTACTGAGTCTTCCAGTGCATTTTGCCCAATGAAACTCTGAGACAGTGCTCCTTTCTGTTTTCTTCAAGTTAGGAAATGTTTACGCTTTCAAAGAAAATTTTGAAAATACGTGCTAGAATGATGTTGCCTAAGATGTGTACTAATTGTCTAAACTACAAGGTTCATATTGTCGAATTTTCAGGTATTCAAACAGCCTACAAAATTTTTCTCCATTGGTTGTTTCTATTTTTAGGAATGCCCAAGTTCATCAAAGAGCCACCCGGAGTGGTCTACTATTCATCAGCTGACTGGAAAGGGGGTGGACAGCATGTGATCAATGCTGACCTTGAAACCACTGTCTACCCGTTTAATTCCACTCTATCCGTGGCCGCCGCATACAGAGATAGTCCGGAACATCACATTCAGTTACCTATTTTACGGTTGACCGGCGACCGTGATCAACCTGGACTACGTGATTCCCCTAGTCAGCCGTATGCCAGCCTCACACCTATCACACTGTCCACGTCATTTTCACCGCAAAATCCCAGCACTTTACTGCGATTGGGGCTGTTCCCATCCACACCGACCTCCGAGCATCAATCTTGGTTGATTAAAGTGTATAATATGTTCCCAAATATGATTCTGTATTTACTACTCAGCACTGAGTTGGGCACAGTCAGGACCCGACCCATCCGGCCTATCCCAGTTGGTAAGTTTCCATGGAAAATAAACGAAACATTTGACAAGTACACTCGTTTGCATACAACTTTGGTTTTGACGGGAGACTCACTTGAAACCCAGCTGAATCTCTGGTTTGTGATGATCTTTAATTTAAGGAACTGCACCAAACCGCCTCATGTTTCAGCTGGTACGTTTTTATAGATATCGACGCAACAGACTACTCAAAAGGTCGCTGAAGGCTCTTCGACAGCCCACGACGGGATTTGCCCTGCTTGGCGACCATCAGGTGGACGCATTCCCAAAATTCCCGTTAGACTTCTGTTCTACTTAGAGAATAACACCAAACACGAGAAATTCTGCTGGGATTCAGTGGCCCTCCGGTGAAAAACAAACTGGTATGCAAATTAGCGCATTTCGCCATTTCGTGCAATTTGGATTCAAGAAGAACATAAATTTGATGGAAACTCGGGAATCGCCTCCATCCTATGAGCCGCAAAAGGGCGAAACTGGTCGTGGGCTGTCAAGGAGTTTTCAGAAACCTTATGAGTAGCGCGTTACGTCTATAAAGGAGACATTATTTAGAAACATTACCTTGTCAAAAATGCTGAATTCATTCCATAGCGAAGTACAATGTCGTTTGAATGGGTCCAAAACTTCATCCATTATCCCCATTTTGGAATATCAACCTAATAGACGTGTGTTTAACTGAACTTAATTCCTGTAAA
>SJOL01009060.1:240168-253018 GCA_004794785.1 Opisthorchis felineus
AAATTGGGATAGATGGAAGACAAATCACACATGTCTGAACAGGTCGCAACATCTGGGATCGACTTTCTAATTTAGGAGGAAAGCCCTTCGCCGCGAAGCCGTCTACTAGCACACACCAACTAAACTGTTACAAACTATTGGACAGGAAAGTAGACATCTCATATACACCTTATTTTTAAAAACAGAACATCCTCACGTGTCTTCATAAACTTTCATGGACATACATTGACTACCATGCAAGTGAAAACGAATGCTGCCAAGCAGTTCCACGAATTCCGTAATAAACCCCATCTTCCATTAGACGCGAGGCGGAATTACGAGATAGCCACATACTACTTGCATGCCTCATCAGTAGTATCCGCCGTTACACTGGTAATGAATGACCTCAAGGAAATTGGAATAGATGAAAGACAAATCACACATGTCTGAACAGGTTGCAACATCTGGGATTGATTTGATAAATAGGGGGACCGTTTGATGTGAACACGAACCCTGCCAGCATATTTTCCCGGTCAAACTGACCTCAGAGAGTGGGACCAGACACTGGCAGCGGATCTGAGTCTTATCATACCCGACTCAGTCTTCTCAAGGCAGGTCGAAAAGGATCGACAATCGGCCTTAGGCCATTCGGGAATAAGACAGTAAGTTGTTATTCGTCCTCAACTATTGGTGCTCGATATCCACTCCAGATGAACCTCTTGCGCGACCTACTGAGGGAGTACTATTTCCCGGGCTGGTTGCGCGGTCATTGTGGCACAAAGTTGGACGTGATTTCATGACCATAACAATGTAGACGATTTGCTCGATTTTTCCGCGACTGTTACACTCACTCGTCACTCGTGCTACCTTCCATTCTGATCATTCTCTCGACTGGCAAATGTAGGTTGCTCTGTGAAACTCAGTTGTTTTTTCTTACTGTTAGCTTTCTTGTAGGATTGATGAGCGGCAGAAAATGAGTAAACTGCTCGGGATTATGGCTACCCTGAGTTGGGGGTGGGGGAGAAGTTTTCTATCGGTTTTTTGCATACATCTGGCTTGTGACACTTTACGAGGGTCAAACTCGAATTCATTGCCGATTCGTTCTGATTTTATGAGTGGCCACTATCAGAGGAAGAATACTGGTTGCTAACATTACCTCACCTTATTTGCAACCGGCGTCCAGCCGTATTCTCTACGGGCAGTGTGACTGTGCAAACATGACAGCAGGATTTATCTTCGCATGACTACTGGTAATTGCAAACCCTAACCATGCATCCCATGCTCTACCTATCAAATAAAAGCACTTCTGGCTGTTGCAACCTGTTTTGACAGGTTTCGCTGCGAGTTCATCTATTCCAATGTCTTCGATGCTAAGGCTTGCCTGTTGTTGCTGGGGCGATAACCAAAAGTGCTGACGCCCCAAACTTGCGAGTCCAAGCCACAGAATCGGACAAGTGCGACTACAGTCAGTTGACTGAAAATTCATCTTCCATTTTACGGTCCTTATTTAGGCCTTTTGGTGGTAACCCATCTTAGGCATGAGCTGAAGTCATTGAGTAACAAGTGATGGAGACTCTACTCTTGCATTACTTCATAAACTATATGCTTGAGTGAAGCAACCGAAAATTCAAATTTCTTCCCAGAAAGTCTGGAATTGGACCATTTCTAGACGTGATAGCCAAATGTTCCTTGAAGCTGGTAGACCACATTTGTGGCCTTTTGGAGGACACTAAAATTTCTCTTTAGAGAAACGCATCGTTCAGCTGTAGTACCCTTTCTGTGCCTAGCTGCCATACCACCCAAAGGAAGCCTGAGAGCTAGAATACTGCCAGGTTTTCCAAGCCTAGACAGGCGCAGTCGAGACGCAGAGGCCGCTTCGAAGCACCGATCCGGTCAGTAATTCCACGCCCTAACCACTGAGCCATCTCTCTCCTATAGAGAAACCCATAGATGTTGTGAATTCCATTAAACGTCTATTTTCATTTCTGAAGTGCCAACTGATTATCTTTGCTGAAGCCACAGTCGTCAGGATTGTTTACTCCATCCTGTTGGGAACGCTTGCATTTCGGGTGGAAGGTTTCCTGCCATTTAATGCTATCGGGTTAGCTGGCTTTCCGTCTTCAAGTTTTGGCTATGGGAAGAGCCCACCAAAAACCAAGTAGCGTTTGCTAGGCTAGCTTGTACAGCCAAGTCATTCTACTGTTTGTCCAAGATCCTGTGGTCTACCTGTTTCAAACCTTGGTGGGGGAAGATATGCAGTGAGTTTTGAATCGCCTGACTCACTTGCCCCGGTGCACTGCTGTGTCCGACGATGTAGCCCCTAGTTTCTTACTGTCCGTAGCAGCCACGTACCTGGGGAGATGGCTCGATGGCTCCCCATGCGATGGTGCATGCATCAAACGGATGACGTGTGTGTATGCGTCTGCGAGCAGACCCAATATGCCAAATGAATTATCGAAAAAATGAGTGGGTTGCTCGGGTTTTGTATAGGCACTCAAAGCGTGGCGTCGGAGGTCTGCCTTTATCACATAAAACTCGATATTGATTATCAACTTCCTCATGGTTACCGCATCGTTTCAAACACTATTTTCAAGGGACTTTTATAGTGATCGTACATCCATTCTTTTCCAGGCATCCTGACTATTGACAGTGTTGAACTTAATGACGCCGGGACCTACACCTGTTTGGCACAGTCACCGGAAAGTGACGCAATCAGCAAGTCGTTTAAGATTAAAGTCACAGGTACGTTGATATGCTTGCCCCACTGTTTTTCCCCATGTACGCAGCCAGAATGATAACAAAGGCGTTTCTGTTACGCATTTTTAGGCTGGGATAATAATAATAATAATCTACTCATATCCTGAGTGAGTTGTGAAAGTGTGCACCACCGTGCTTTCGTCTCTCAGTATCCGTTTATCGCAAGTAAAGCTTTCCGGGGGTCTGCGCATTCGCAACCCCAAAGCTAGTCCTTGGCTTGCTGTTCCATCAATTATAGCATGAAAGAAGCTCTAGACAACTCATAATAGAAGGAAATAACTATTTACAGAGCAATCTGACGTGTCCACCAGGTCACGCTAGAATCCTTGTGCTGGTGAGAGACAACCAGCTGACCGGGCTCCATTCTGATTGGTCAGTTTTCTGACCAATCAAGGCATGCCTCCCAGGGTCTTCACCGTAAATCAGCGCAATCGGTGTGAGTTTGGGCTATTTTGAGCTGTCGCATCCGGAGAGACGAGGATCAGAAAAATGCATTCCACTGAGCCCATTGTGAACGCATACAGTATTAACATAAAATTTTAGAAATGGCCATACAGGTGACATGACTTGATATCCAAAGAGCTTGAGAAAAAGGAGAAACAAAGAATCAAAATTTGTAGTTGATTCGTTATTCCGAGAAAAAAAAGCTTCTCTAGGCTATACAGGAGAAAGTAGTCACAACTGATTATCGCATCAGTTCTCGTTCATGTGTGATGATTCGGTGGGAAAATTTGTTTATCAGGGCCATGGAAAAGTATCATACCTCCTCACGCCACCATTAATATCAAAGTATCTTGATCCATTTTGCTCAGTTAACAAGGACATCGGTTCACCATTGAACTGTTCCGTCCCAAGACAGCTCGCAGACAAAAGTGTTAAAAGTACAATGGGGAAAAAACACAAATCGTTGCATTCGCTGTGTGCTAAAATTTCTAAACCATTTTCACACACCTTTTTAGCCCCAACACATCTGGTCCCTCAACCAAATAGCATTGTTAAAGCTAGAAAGGGAAGCAACATTCTCCTTGCATGTCTACTCACCGACAAGGCGTCCACTGAAAACGGTGAAACACAGTCAGCAGACCCAGAGAACGGAAACACCTGGCAGAATTCCCTGCACAAACAAAATCATAGTTGGACTGATGGAAACCTAATTCGTGGGTTTCAGCCTGGAACCGATATTGGTTGGCTGTACAACGGGAAGAGTATACGAAAATATCGGGACGAGGATATGCCACTTATAGAGGGTAAGTAGTAAAAAGTCATCGATAATGACAGTATTCCCGAAAAGAATAGTCCCCATATTTTTTTACAATCATGTACCGGAAGTGAATTTTTGTTCTACCCAGTAGACCACGACGCAAACTAACGAATCAAGCTCAGTCTCAAACGTCCAATTCACTAAAGTACAGGTCATGATCAAAAGAGATTTGCCTTCCGAAACGAAGACCGGTTTCTCATTACTTTGAAGGGGAGTTCGAAGACATAGATCTTGATAGACATCAGTTGGTGGTTCCCTCAACTGGTGGTGAGCCATTTGCCTGTCAATCACAGCACTCGGCGAACATAGCTAGAACCAATAAAAGCGCCAGAGCTATCAATGTAGCAGCGTAGACTACTGATGAAACGGACAAGTAATATCTGGTCCAGTAGTTTAAATCACCGTCCCTACATCGTCGAGTTGATCACAAGTTTTAGTGGGATTGCAAGGATAGATCGGGTCTAAGCTTGAAACGACACATGCTAGGCGCTGAGCTCCGGACAGTGTCGTTCGGGAGTTTCAAATAACTGTCTTTCTTTAAAACGTGTAGATATTTATTGAAGATATGAGCAGGTGAATAAACGAATCGCCTCTGACAACTGTCATGTACACTTGTAAAAAAACATTTGTACAATTAGACAAATGTGGACGAGTAGACCAGAAAGCATGGAAAGGAAAAAATAACATGAAGGATGATGTAGCCTGGTTGTGTTGGACTAGGGACGAGCTTCTCCGCTTCTCCTCTCATTGTAGAGGGTTGTGTCGGTTTACACGGGCTGTCGCCACGGTAGCTGAAAAGCACGTACACATTCAGTCTGAATACATAGTTCAGGATTGAACGAGTTTACGCCCAGGACCTCTGAGACTGTTAACAAGCGTCGTCTGCATTCCAGTGACAGGTGTGGTAGTACAAGGTCTGAATAGCAACCTCGTGACCGGTGTCTATCAGATGTGTCGTGGTAAACATACATCAAAAGTCTGAATGTACCGATGGTACATTTGGGATTGCAAACCACTGCACTGACAGCGCTGCAGTGCTGACAAAATGTAAGTGGGTTCACATGATAAGTTACTCCGGAAAAGATACAGAGGTGGATGACCACATCTCATTTCTAGACGCACCAAACCAACAACTCTCAGACAAGAATACTTGGGCTGATCAGCATATATGTTTTCATAGCATAAATTTTGATGTATACGAGAAGTAACGCTGCCCGCATCTTGGCTTGCAAAACTCACAAAATCTGTCCCTCACATAGCCTAGGGAGCGTTCTAGATACTGGGGAGTTAAACATACAGAAAATTAGGACTCTCCAAGGCTCTTGGAACTGGTCGACACCTTCAACAAAAAAGTGCGGCTTATCAAGGTATCGTTCAACAGCAATCAGTTGGACGAACTTCCGACACCTAGGTTAGCCAGACTAAGGACGCAAACTTCAGACTCAACTGATATAAGAGTTATCTTACTGATGTTCGGAGTTTCAAAGATAAATCTTTTCGTGCAAACCAGCTCCATCGCCTTCTTTGACGAGCAGTCCATGACGCCGGTCACAAGGTTACTAATAACGAAGCAGTCGGAATCATGTGCACAAACCAGTCGAAAACAATCGAAACCCGATCGATATTTCAGTCAGCTGTCGGAACTCATCAGAGGCAGTACATGTGTTCATCCGTTTAAGGGGGACTTCGGTTTTGGAAGGTATATCGGAATGTCACAGCGCGACAAACTCTCATTGCTTTTAGTTGTTTCATCAAGTTTCAACCAAAATTCCGGTTGTTTGATAAACCGGTATGCAAGTTCGTCGGCTTTTCCATAAAAAGGGCTGAAATTTTCTAGCTCCCCTTAGGTTGAATGAACTTAACAAATTTGTCAACGATACTTGATCAGCCGTGGCCTTTCTGATGTTTACAAACAGTCGGAAAACTCATGGGTGGTGAGGATTGCAGTGTGAATCCACATAACTCAATAAGGAAACGACTGCTGAGCTCACTAGGGCACGTCTGCTGAAGGATGTGGAACTTGTGGGTAATTGTGTCACCTGTAGCAT
The DNA here is from genome assembly GCA_004794785.1 of Opisthorchis felineus. Classification (NCBI taxonomy): domain Eukaryota; kingdom Metazoa; phylum Platyhelminthes; class Trematoda; order Opisthorchiida; family Opisthorchiidae; genus Opisthorchis; species Opisthorchis felineus. Next base: position 246,214 of record SJOL01009060.1, read on the forward strand.
TTGTGCATAATTTGCTTTGCCAGAACAACCCTCTACTCTGTTTGCCCGAGTAAACTGGTTAAACTGACCTTCGGAGACGAACTTAGCTCGATGTGGGTGGTCGCGTAGATAGAATTAGACAGTCATTTTGACGGCCAGCTTGAGTGTTAAATGGACACCTACAAATTGACCGCCAGTTCTCAGTATGATAACCTGAACGCACACTGCTTGGAAAATGATGCCTGTCTGGAATTACTCTTTAGGGTACACAAGGCAGATCACTTTTTGGTCGTTCTTCGGTTCAATTCATCGCAATTGCAGTGAGTCCCAACTGGTGCCTCCTAGGTTGGGCAGAGCTGAGCATAAGTGTCAATTTACGAAGAATGACATCGCTCGAGGGTCATATGCGGCGTCAGATGAACAACGCAAATTTATTCTTGTTTCCATTCTGACAAGTTTAAACTTATTTCTTAGTTTTACTTATATAAATCTGAGGCTGCTCTCAGTGATAAAACTGTACCAAACCAAGAAGGCATAATGATTTTACAGACATTTCTCGAATAGATAATAGTGTATTCGTGAGGAGCTGACCCCGATCTTCTCCTAAGAGGACTCACATAGTAGATGACTAAATACATGCGGCAACCAGCCGATTCCTGCGACCAGCCCACTGTAGTCAAACTGTGCGAAGGTTACTTGGAGCTGGAGAAGACTACTGACGCCGTACAATATGGTTCTACGGCTTTCGAAAACCAGTGTTTTCCCCAAAGTGGGTCCTTGTGTATCCACCGCTCTCGTCTGAATGGTTCACAATCTGCACTGCCACGATTATTAAGCCTATTCGTAACAGGGTTCAATGTACCAACGTCACACAAATCCCTCATTCCCGTCCCTACATCCATTTGCAAATATGTGTGGTTTTTAGTCAGTCTGGTTATCATCTATGAAATTCCAGCCTGAACAAAAAGGTGACATCTTCCGTCTGGTTGATGGCCTCCCCATAACTTAACTGACTGACAGCTCGCTTGCATATCACGAGTCTTAGCACCTTGAAAAAAAAACGTGATACTTTGGCTGCCGCATTTCTTGAGTTCAATGTTGTCTGCCACATTCGGTTCATTAGACGCGGACGAACCAAAATAATTTTTTAGACTAATTCGATTAGTAGTAGACTACTAGACTCCAAAGTTTGTTGACAAGGCCAAAAGCTTGTGAACATTTGTTTTTGTTCATAAAGCCTATCCGGTAAGATCCGTTCTTCGCTAATTTTATGCGTCCAAATTTGTTCTAGACAATTGGATTAAACAGATGTCTACTGCTAGCCTCGGGTTAATATGATAATGTTAGGATTATACAAAACCCAATTGTGTTCTTTTCAGTCTTTGTCCAGACTCCGGTCCAAACTCCGAATCTAGCCAAAGAATTTCTGGTCAAAAAGTTACGGATTTCCTTATGGTTAGTTACAAGCTAGCTGTGCTGGCGTTTTGCTCCAAACCGAAGGTTGATCGGTGGTGGCTTGCCGGTACATCGTTGGGCTGGAAGTATCATCCGGCTTATTTGAACAAATTGTTGGTAATTTGTTGGAATATTGGTAGCTCGGGTGCATTAGTTGGTAAATGATTGCAAATCAATTGCCAGGCTCGGCGAACAGATCAACAGCCACCTGAACAAACTGTCTAAGGACGATTTATGCGTTCCTTTAAAAAAACTGAATCTAACCTTCTCAAAGCAGGTTACTGTTGTTCAGGGTTCCCACAAGTATGTTCTTACGACCTACAGTGTCTACCAATACTATTCTTTCTGACGGTGGCTCCAAAAAGAGGCACACCCACTGTAGGTAATGAAAATTAAATCGTTAAGCTGTAGCACCCTTTCGGTGCGTAGCTGCCATGCCAACGGAAGGAGGCAAGAGGGCCATGACACTGCCAGGTTGCCCAAGCCTAGACACGAGCAGTCGAGATGCTAAGAACCTTCCGGTCCGTAAGCTGGCGCCTTAACCACTGAGCTGTCTTGGGCTCGCTCACTGTACAGGCGCACTGTAAACGTTTCTTTAGTGCAAAACTATCCTGCATGCTCTGAAGTCTTTGAATGGCATGACTGAATTTCTTGATTACATTAGTTCAGCTTATCAACTATGTACATTTCGGTCACCGGAAAATGGGACAGCGTGGGAGCTACCGACCAAGCACTAGAGGGGATGGCATGATCAGTTAGTTCGTATTGTACGATCCCTGACGGAACCGGGAACTGGGCAGTTAGGCATTGAAAGCGATAGCTTTGCTGCATGAACGTCGCTGATTGCGTGACTGAGAACTCGGGTCAATAACCAATGGTTGTAATCACGTTGCCTACCATCTTGGCTATCGGTTATGTTAACATAGTTCAGCCACTGAGGCTTAGGATCCCTAAACTTCCAATGAGTGCAAACACTTCCAGGATGCTGCAGAATTCAAGTAACAATTGGAGGTCTGATAAACAAACTTCTGATACAGAGACATTTACTCATTTGCATAACAATTTGGTTTTGATGGCAGACTAACCTGGAACCCAGCTTAATCTCTCGTTCATGATATTTTTGATCAGCTGAATGTGTTGCACCAGGCCGCTTCCTGTTTCAGTTGGTACGATATTCGAGATCTCGCGATACATTGTATAGACGAAATACACTATTCATAAGGTTGCTGAAAACTCTTTGACAGCTCACAACCGGTTTCGCCCTTCTCGGGTCTCATCAGGTAGGCGCAGTCAAACTTATGTTCTACTTGAACCCAAATTGCACGAAATTAGCGAAATACACTCATTTGCATACCAATTTGGTTTTTACGGGAGACTCATCTGGAACCCAGCTGAACCTCTTGTCTATGGTGCATTTAAGTAGTGCATTACGCTTAAGTTTCCAATACACTATGCAATCTGCAACGGCGGTGCCGAAAGCCAAATGAATTTAAGCACCCAAACCTATGAGGATGTGCAGCAGACGAATTTTCATCGAGATGGGTGGATCAAACACAGAAGTTCGTCGGTTTATTGCCTATCTATTGGGCTTTTGCCCAACTAACCGGTTGAATATGCACCGAAAAGTACATCAAATCAGATAACGACCACTTCGAATTCGGAACACTGTCAATCTCCTTATAGATTTTAGATGACGACAACAACTACTTGGTCTGTCCTTCACTTAAAACAGAAGAGGATATCGGAAGTTTTGTACCAGAAAGCATTGTGCGTACACGAGTGAGTGAAGTGGACAGAAGGCCAGTTCCCCTTGGGACACATATGAGACGAAGTGGCTTTTTTGATCAATAATCACATCCGCACGGTTCGGAATGTGCAAACTACCTCGTGCGTGATCACAGAAGATTTAAAATCACCAAAAATGGCTTCGTAATAGTCGTAGAACAACTTTTCTTCGTTTATTATTAACGTTATTTATTTTTATCACTTCGTTTACTGTTCATTTAATATCATCATCATCATCATCGACAGCATGACATCAGCGTTCAACACTGATGCTTCGCCGCCGTACAATCAAGATTTATTTGAAATCCTAAAAATGTGAAGGAAAGAATAAAGGTGGCTGGGGAAGGGACTTAGCGGTAGCTTATTAGAATCATTTCGAGGTGCCTATACCTCCAGACAATGTGCATAGGAAATGACAACAAGAGCGCCACTGACATCAATTAGCAGCCTAATCTTGCAGCTTCTCCCACCAGGAGCAGTGGGGATCACACGGTCCCCATAGAGTTAATCTGTATGTGTCCAATTTATGGTCGTACTTGGGCTGGGATACCGCTAGGGTGCCCACACCTAGACAGGAGGAAGATTATGTTCCTCAACCAAAGCCTCTGGCTCAAAGGCTTGACCGGAAGGCGGCGGTGTTTGACGGGAAATGCAAATACATTATCTTTTTTACGGAACGAGTCGCCAAACCTGTTCCAACCCCCAACCTGGAGACTGTGGTCGTCAGACCTCTAACTTTTGACCAACCTAGTATGAGACACTCTGTGAGTGTCGTCGTTCCCAAATAAGGATGAAACGCTTGTACTTTACTTCTCGGCATTTTGGCACAGACTATCCCCTTTTTCAGAACGAAATATCGATTGAAATTTCCAACAATCTCAACAACATTATGACTAAGATTGACGCATTTCGATCTAGAGGACTGGTCTTCAAAGTACTAGAGAGTGAGAACTTCCAATGACTACACTGGTCGTTTTTAGTTTCACAGTGATACCGATACGAACAATGTAACGAGGCTCCCTAAAGTTGCTCCTTTATATGGCATCCTAATTCTAATTCTTGTCTTCGATTTTTTCCCTTAAATCCAGCTACCGAGCATGGTAAGTCTCCTGACATTTGCATTTCTTATGAGTAGTTTGTTTTATTGAATGAATCGATAGAACACTTCTGCAGTTAGGTTTCACCATCAGCATAAAGCAAATCCTTATACATTTAACAATATATATATATATTGCTCCTTGATAACAGGTGGTCAGACATATCGTGACGTTTGAACCCAGCTCACAAATATTCTCGTTTCTCAGAATTTGTACGATGTGACATCACGTTTTGCAAATAGTAATGCAGGTGAATTTCCAAGAGGGATGGGCGTGTAGATTCGATGATACTATTTGTGAGGCATCTCTGGGGCAACAGAGCGCAGAATCATCCACTGAACTGTGGCTACGCAAGATGCTGAGGTAGATTCAGCGACGCCAACCAATCACAGGAAGTACGTGACGAATGCCACGTGACCGGTAGCCAATAAACGGTATACGAAGTACGCGGCCAAACTGTCTCTGCCTGCACGCAGCTGAGTCATAAAGACGGATGATAGCTGCTCCTGCTATGCTTAAATTAAAGCGTCTAAAACTCTAGCGATGATAAAAATGGACACTTGACATGACGCAAAAGACAGTATTTTATGCTAACAACGTGGTTTACGGCTATCGAGTGGTGAGCTAGTAGCTGAAACAAATTTTCAGTTGAAGTGGGTTCTCCGGAGTTTCGACACTATAACTTATCTTGAGCGCAGATAAATTCCAAAACATCGAATCATAACAGTGTTTCTTCGAATGGGAAAACAGTACAGAATATGTAGCCTCCCATCAAAAATCTCGTCATTCGAGGAACAGTCAACAAGTAACCAGGTAATGGGGATTGCTTGGAAGAGGGATAAGCAATGCTTTGTCATGTTTGCGTGTGAGATAATCGCACCGCTTATTAGCCAATCCTACCAGGACGCTTATGTCTTCGACTGCTAACCCCGTCGTCCTAGAGACTCGTAAAATATGCGGCGCGCACCAATTCTCAGCGCCTTAGTACAGTCACCTGCGGAAAGAAAGCGTTAAACTCCAAAATCTCCTCGTTACCAATATACAGAAAGAAAGATTAAGTATAATTTTACTGACACCCACAGAAGACTGGTGTGATGAGAAAACTCATCGAAGCTGGAGGACAAAAGGGCAATAATACCGAAGTTAACCAGGCGTTCAACCTGACTTTGAGCGCATGAATGAGGGTCAGTGAGTACCTGCAGGACACGATTGTATTCACTATACTGCCGCGTACAATTTACGCTTTCGAGAAAATCGTTAGCTTTCCTAGTGTATCTGATTCAGTGAAAAGAGTTCTTTCTTGGGAACTACCACCATTGTAAACCAAGCACATAAAACGCGCTAACAAATTAAACTACGATTCAGCCTTGCATTTTGACGACGAAAATGTGTACGTCAATGCACCAGTATACAGCTGAGCAACATAGGTAACGGGAAAATTCGTGTGATGACCGTCTGGATGGAACATTCACCTTGCAAATGCTCTATTTTAGGCTTTTGTGAAAGATTGCCAACCTAATGGTTGTTGTTTCCTTTACTGGAACTGCTTTTTTTCAGTGATATTCATACCAATAGCTTTGGGTTGGTTCATCTCTAGTGTACTAAACTGGACGGATCCACGTATACATACCCTAGGGTGCATGAATACATGGTGCTTGATATGTAAACACAGACCCACAAATGTCAGAACTGCCACACTGTTCCAAAGCGCTGTTGCCTCCAACAATCATCATTTATACCTAGTTATTCCGCTTCGCAGACATGCAAGAACGATGATGCGTTTGTTTGTTTCTGGTGGCACACCCTGTTCCCTACTTCTGTCCGGGTTGGGGAGAATCTCGGAGAATCACGATATTAGGCGGAGGGGGACTTTCAACATCAACTTTCACAGTGACAAATGACCTGATATGATTTGGTTCAAGTCTCAATCCACTTGATTGGCTGTAACTTAAAATAGGGTTACTTGCTCATGTGTAACAATGGTGTTTGTAATCCCTATCGTTCTTTGGGGACGAAAGAGTTGTTGTTTCGGGAAATGGAATCGACACAACACGCATCCGAATTGCGCCAAACTCATCTTAACCTAGTAAGGAACACTAAGCTCGAGAACTGTTAAAGTGGTGAATGGAATTTACACAATTATCTAGCAAACCGTAAAAAAATGGGGCGAGATGGTTCAGTGGTTGGAGCGCGAATCTACTGACCGAAAGGTCCGTGGTTCGAACCCGACCTCTGCATCTCGACTTCTGTCTAAGGTTGGACAATCTGGCAGTATCCAAGCCCTCGTGCTTCCTTCCGGTGGTATGGCAGCTAGGCACCGAAAGGGTGTTACAGCTGAAAGTAACCTTCAAAAACAATGTAAAATAGCTCTGTCCCAAATCTAGTTGTACCACGTGAGACGGGTCGCTCCCTGAGAGCAGCGCTTCCAAGAACCGAGGAGTTTGGACCACTAAGTCTGGGAACATGTTTTGTGAATTTACCACTTCGGG
>SJOL01009060.1:295447-311101 GCA_004794785.1 Opisthorchis felineus
TTCGTGTTGCTGAAGCATCTAAGCAAGACGAATAAAATCAACGGAGTTATTTTCCTGTGATAAGTTCCCACAGATAAACACTCCACCTAGATAGTAAACCAAATTCGGTTCAGGAGACCGCCGGTTTACTCAACGTCATTCCGCAGACTTTCTACTATAACAAGTCTCCGTGTAACTGTTTCTGAAAGCCAAAACTGGTGGATGCTGCTTTAACGGGATTGGATACGATAGTTCGTCACTAGGAAAGCATTTTCAGATTCTAAATTATTTATTTTAGAGTTTATCTATTATTTCTTACTATCATAATTATTAGTTATTATCATTATTGTTTCTCCAATCACGAAGAGACTGGTTCAACTGTTTGTGCACCTTGGTGACTCATTGAGCTATACTAGGGGGTGTCCGCACAACAGTCACAGAGTCCCTCATACTAGGTTGGTCAATGGTTAGAAGTCTGACAAACACAGTCTCCTGGCCCTCCAGGTTGGAGGTTGGAACATGTGTGGTAACTTGTTCAGTAAAAACGGTAATGTATTTGCATTTCCCACCAAACACCGCTGCCTTGCGGTTAGGCTTTTGAGCCAAACACTTTGGTTGAGGACCCTCATCGTCCTTCTGTCTAGGTGTGGGCGCCCTGACAGTATCCCAGCCCACGTACAACCATGATACCTACGTCTAGCAATAAATGCATGCCACATCGGCCGTCGCGTGGTGCCATCAGCCGGGTCGCCTTCCTGGCTGCATACAGCAGGGCGGGTTAGCGAAAACAGGCTACTGCTGACGTCTCCCTTCTTTCTCTTTCACATACTTTTCCTTCCCCCCACCCCACCCCAATAATAACTCTCTCCTTGTAGGCCCAGCACTTAGGACTGATGACTCCGTTCGTCTTGCATCGGTTTTGTAGGCCATATCTGCGCCTCATCCGGCGCCGTCATCCTCATGCATCTTTTACGGCAGCGAGGCATCAGTGTCGAACACTGATGTCGAGCTTTCCATGATGATGACGATGATGACGAAATTATTTATCATTATTGATATTACTAAATCTACATTATTATCGGGGCTCTGTCATGAGCTGAAAGTCAATTTTTTTGAACGGCAACGTATGTGGGTAACTTACACTACCTCGAAGTTTTTTTGTCAACTGAGGGAACTTTTTGTTTTTTACACTTGCGATTCATCTTTTGATTTGTTTGCAGGCTATTTTTACGTTCTGATTGGGATTCGTAATTTATCGATTTCCTTCAAAGTGGTGAACTCCCAAAGGGTTATAGCACCTTTTAGCCTTCTATTCGAACTTGATCACACGTGATCACAACCTATAGCTGTTGTCTGGCACAACAAATCATTCCAGTTTCTTTTCCAAAGATGTTTATTTCAAAGGCATTTTTGTTATCTTGCCTTCTTCAGGTTGCAGTTTACGGCGTTATTGTACAAAACGACAGCCTGTCCAACAAAATACCGCCCAGATTCACCCTTTTAAGTGAAACCGTAATTCAGAAGACGTCTGCAGATATCACAGAAACCGGACTGGAACCAAGGAAAGCCAGTGGTGCTCTAGAGAACACGAAGGTCGGGAGCGACGGGGTAAGGTTTGGATATTTGCACATTTGTATATAACGAGATTGACAGATATGTAATAAAAAGAAAACCGTGAACTTCACATTAAAAATTAGGTGCACTGGAAGAGAAGTGCTCAAACTGGATGCATTTCAGATAAACGGCGTTCGGCTCCCAATTGGTATATCCAGCGAAAAAAAATGATGGCACAATAGATGCAAGCGATGAACAAAAGCACACGGGGGTGATAATTTCAGAGACTTTGTCGTTCCGTTACGTAGTAAGCTAGGCCTCCAGTGGTGGCGTAGCAACCCAATGACCTTCTAGGTCACTGTATGAAAGAAGAGCGTTGATTGCAATAAATAATCTCATTTGCACACCAATTTGGTTTTAAGTGAAGACTCAACCGAATCCAACTGAACATCTTGTTTACCATGGTCTTTACCTGAATGTGTTCAAAAAAGCCGCCTAGATTTTCAGTATGTCACTTCGAGCTCAGATGTTCTTTTTTACTCTGTTTATTAAAAATCATGGAGTGTTCCTTGGTATATATTTTTAAGTAGATTAGCAGGAAAGGTTGAAATGATGCTCTGGATTAAATTTATATGTGTCTTCCCCATACCGGATTTCAGATTTCTCACCAGCCGACTGTCTGCCCTCGAAAGACCAATTCAGTAATTGTAGTCTACTTGTGGTGACATGAGCATCCATTTTCATACTGTGTTTGAATGTAACTGAAGGCAAAACTGCTCCGTCAGTCTTCGTGAGATAAGAGCACTGGTCAGCTCAGTTGGTCATCAGTAAAAACAGCTTAGGCGCCTATCAGATCACGTGACTAGTCAAGAATAGAGACAAGCGTCACAAGCACGTGAGCTGAGGCGACTAAGTGGGCATCAGATGAACGGTGCTCACTCCAGCCGTTCTAAGCACATTCTATCGGATTGTGCATTAAACAGAACAGCTTTACAATAAACTCAGAAAGGATTCAATGAAAGGATGGCCTTTGCATCAAAAGACCTAAATACTCCCAATTTGTTTTTACAGAAAACCGTCGAAGATGTTTTCTCCCGTAACACAGTTGACGATTCAGAGGTGACTCAGAAATCAGTTGCAAAGCACAAGCTGGTTAACTTTAAAGAAAACCACATTATCATTGTTGTGCTGGGCTCACTCGCAGGGGTGCTGCTGGTCGTGGCTGTGATGTTGATCATTCTATGTCTCTGGTGTCAAATACGAACCAAAAGACACACGTATTCAGGTGAGTGAACTTGGTTGTTTTATTAAACAGATATGAGAGGTCAAATTCCGAGCAAAACCAAACCACTAAAAAATGTTTCGCCTTTAAGAAGCACTTACAAGGACGAACTTTACTCCCGGACCAAAAAAATGTATCTAAAAAGTGACAATGGCAATACAACAGACCTCCTTTCATCAGAAGGCATCACCAGCGAGCATCTCAAGAATCTGGGGAGATACCCAAACCGTGGACTCTTCAGAAAAAGGCTGAAAGCACTACTGTTCAGTTACGTAGTGGTAGCCGACTAGTCGGGGAACGACGTCACACACAAAAGACCATGGTAGATTCATGCGGAACTGAAATACAAAACTGCAAAATGTAGGCTGCTGTTGGAAACTCTGACCCCAAACACCAGAGTAGTTCCATATATACAGATCTGGAAAAGAAAAACATTCTGCTGCTTGTTGCATGTTGCGGAACTGATAGTACCTACACAGATACTCCGAAAGTGAGTTTAGGAGTTTATTAGACCTCTCTTGATGAGGGACTCACTCGGTATTGGACAACAAGGATCACCAAACTGACTGTACAGGGTAGGAATTCCTTCCCGATGGGTACTAGTTTTTGCCAGGAAGGTCACATTCCTGAAAATAACATCAGAATGCCCAAAACCTAGTGAGACCCTCAAACTCCACCAAAATCTCAATGGGGAAGCCGGCAAACATCCAGGCCAGCAATGGCTAACGAGTGTTCAGGGACGCAACAGAAGCACGGCCGACGATAATGAGTGTTTCGGCATTTCATAGAATCGCGGTCAATGATAACAGGTGTTCACCAAAAGCCGATCAGACAGCCTGGGTTAATGTCGGAAGTGCCCTTTAAATAACTCGAGTCTCCTTGTGACTTTTGAACTCGCTTGTTCGCATTAAAGCTGTTGTATTTCTTGGAGTGAGGAAAGAAGTTAGATACGCCAGTTTTTAAGGCTTAGTAAACGTAATTCAGTAACTGCTGTTTGTGATTATGAATAAATTGTCCTGTGCGGCTTCAGCTGAGAACTCTTCCGATTTAATTGATCTAGCGATGCATCATGATGAATGAGTGTTCCCTGAATTTCTTGCCGTCCACATCTCACGCAAAGGAATTTTCTTCAACTCTCAAAGGTCGAATTTAGTTCTTTCATTTCAAATAATTGTTTTTTGTGAAGTGCCAACGGTAGACCACTTTCTGACCTGAAAAACAAACGTGGGAATGTTGTGTACCTGGCTTTCTGTTTTTACCTAAAACAGATATTTTCAAATCTCCGAACAAGGGTTGCGCCGCGGCAGGCTCATCGACCGAAATTCCTTGCACTCCAATCGAACGCGGTTTAAACGGTCATCCAGGATTGTCGTACACTGATGCCTATCTAACAGACTACCTGTTGGCTCAACCGACAGCACTGGACCCAAATGTACAGCTTCTCGGAAATTTCAGTGCGATGCTTAAAGACCCACATTCAACCCTAAGTTGGCCATCCCTGGCTTTCAGTAGTGATGTTCTACATCACAACTCGGTTGGACTATGGTCGAACTCCTTACGGCAATCCGCTGCCAATCCTGTTCTGAACGGATATTTTCCTGGGCGTGGTCCGCAGCCCTCATTGGCGAGCAATGGTGCAATTAACGGACTATTCTTTGCCACAGAACAGACATCTTACAAGCATACCACAGATGAGGATGGAGATTCCGCCCCCGTGGATTCGGTCAACGAAGAAACGGAGAGAGATCGAGGCGGTTCAGTCAAAAGGGATCGGTTTGGATCCATTCCTTTTTTCCCAGAAAACGCAGAGGAAGAAACCAATGCTGGTCAGAATGACCAAGTACGTTTAGTTGTGTAAAAAACACACATGATCAACCCTCGTAAACAGCTTAGCCATATCAGGGGAGCCAAAAGTACAGCTAAGGAATTCAGGCTGCTTTGTTCAGTTGAAGTTCTTGACCTTTTGCACAATGAACAACGAGAATGCCTGGTGTAATCTGTTAGAATATTGTACAACAGGCCTATGACTCAATTAGATGACTGAGTCTCATAGAATAGTTCACCTGCAATTGTGTATCAATACATGTGAATATCGGGGGCGAGATGGCTCAGTGGTTAGAGCGCGAATTTACTGACCAGAAGGTCCGTGGTTCGAACCTGACCTCTGCATCTCGACTTCCCCTGTCTAGGCTTGGGCAACCTGGCAGTATCCAAGCCCTCGTGCTTCCTTCTGGTGGCATGGTAGTTAGGCACCGAAAGGGTGCTACAGCTGGATGATTTTTTTACATGTGGATATTAAAACATCCATGTCCACGGATGTCCCGCAGTTATGGGGGCTGGAAACTAATCTTGAACGCTATGTTCCGAATGCCGAAACCAGCGAAATTCTCAATGTGAAAAGAGTGATCCGAATAAGGTGGACTTCCTGGGCAAGACATCGTTAACCCTTAATCTGTCTGAGTAATAGATGACCAGACCGTGACCGTACCATGTCCATCATAATATCCACGAAGATTTGTCGACTGATACATCTTTAATGATTTCCAAATTTACAGTCATCTTCCGTCTACTCACACATTGGATCCATCTCCACACTGAATGAACTTCCTCCTCGCATCTACGAGAAGAACGGAGCAAGAAGTAATGGCACGAATGCGATATCTAGCCCCGTTTACATTCCCGGACACGAATCTCAACTGATGCGACCGATTCCCATGTATCTGACACCACAGACATCCTTCCCTGGCCCCGCTACGGATCGATCAGGTTTCTGTTCCGCTTTCGGATCAGGCTTCATTCAGCCTGACTTGAAGCGTAAGTTGACAGAACAAATGCCGTCATTTTTCCCCTGGAATGCGAAATTGGACCGTTATGATTAGGGTAGTTATTGAAGTTGTCTTTTGTGCAAATACACTGATATCTGCTCCTGGTTCCAAAGTTCTTCAAATGGTTCCCATTTTCAGGCCGGAATGACTACCCTTATAGGGGCAATTTTCCCACAAAACAGCCTGCTCCGTCTGAAGCACGTGATCAGAAGGGACACAGTTTGCAATAATAAAAAAAACTTGATGCACACTCAGGAGTATAGGACTGGAAAATAGCCAGACAACAGCTTCATAAGTGTGAAGCACGCTGGGAATATTGCTTACCGCACTGTGGGGACTTTCAAAAATAGGAATAGAAAATACAACTGTCCAACGCAATCCAAACACATTTGCTAAAATGCTCGATTGTTGAAAAATGTAATCCGTCATCCATGTATGTGGGTCTCCAAACTGCCGTAACCAAATGGTTTCTGAGGCCAGGATTTAGCAACCGGCTACAGAACAACATCTGGTCTCTAGGTGATTCGCGGAAGCAAATGCTTGAAATTGTCCTAATGATAGGGTTGCTCGGGAACTACAAAGATCGTGTTGTATGCGGTCCACATTGGTAGAAGTTTTTGTGAAGTTAGACCGGCTAGACAAGTTTCGCTTTGACTGATTCAGGTCCCCAACAGCCAGAAAATGAATTTCTTCGTAAAATTCCAGCACATTGAAATGACGATAGAGGGTGAGTATGGATGACCTGTAGCGTGAACTGACCAAGCCCTGACGAAGAGTATCCTCTGGCTACTGTGAATCACCTTCATCCGTCCCTTCCTGATTGCATAAATACCGTTCATTTCGGATTCGCGTGTTGATAAGCATGGCAAATTATTGCGAAGAGCTATAAATTTGTTGTCCAGAGAAATCGATGTAGAATATTTGAAGACGTTTCACGTCCTCAGATCGGAGCTATCAGGCACTACAAGCATATGACTCTCAGAGTCGTTTATTGGTTCTTCAACCTGATCGATTGGCAGCAAATCAGCAACTTACAGATGCATCTAATTCTGCAATATTTTCTATCACTGCTAACCGTCTGCCGTATTCAAAAAGTGTAGCAATTTTCGTAACAACATGTTTGGCCTGGCTCGCGAGTGATGACTTTTCAATTTCACTTGCCGTATGAATTATTCTCCCTTCTGAGAAGTCGTCATTTGTCAACACGTGATCATGTGGCGACCGAAGGTTGAGAGGCACCATATCCTGTTCAAGTGAGATTTGGTTACACAGCTGATCAACTGCTCATCGCCTAACAGTTAAGTGGTCAACTGCCATTCGGGAGATTGACAGTTCGAATCAAACTGAGGATTCGTGAGATGTGCACTGCTGACGATTCCCCATAAGGAGAAAGCAGCCGTACAGGGACTGTAGGCTTTTTGGCATCTAACGGCTTCATTTGCCGGACGAAATCACCGTTGATGACCCATTTGTTTGGGTAGTGCACCAGAGTGTTCTTAAATTTCTCACTTATTGCCGCGTAACTAATTCTAATGCAAATGAGTGTATCTGTCGAAATCTGTGCAATTTGGGTTCAAGTAGAACATAAGGTTAGCGGGAACTCGTGGACTGTGCCTACCTGATGAACCAGCTCTAAGAAGGGAGAAACCGGTTGCGAGCTGTCGATGGGTTTTCAGCAACCTTGTGGGTAGTTTCCTTTATGAAAATAATTCTAAACCAGTTTATTCACCACCAACTGTTTGGCTGAGCACCATCTCGCAAGGTGACTTTTTCTATATACATGGACGATGACCTGACACATCGGTTTATTCGTTCTTTGTAAGTTTTCCCACAAGTCCTATCTAATTCTGGACACAAATGAGGAGAGATAAAGCGAGGCTTTGACCGGTTGCTTAGACAACATAACGACCGTTTAAATTCGAGTGAAAAATCCTCTTCTATGACAACGGAGTTGCAATCCCTATCGAGGATGATAATCCTCTTGGGATCGCACAGTAAATTACTAACCTTACAGGGAGGTCAACGCCATTTTCAGCTATGGTTGTGGAATCATGCGCCTGTTTGTAGTTGTTCGGTGAGGTTTACCTCAAAAATACGTGAATTTTAAGTACTGAATTCTAACTCGCCTACATATCGGAGTTTTTCTTGTCTATTTTCAGCATCTGTTCCTCTACAGCCTAGCCTGTTCTATCGTACGCTTCCACCCAGAAACCTCCTGGACCCCACGAAACAGTTAGAAATGCTTCAGCGACTCCGAAGTCCAGAGAGCAATCCACTTTCACTTATCCAACTGGAACATCAAACATGTGGCATCAGACCGAGTTTCCCGCCTATTCCGTTCAATAATGTCCTTACCAGCTACCCGTATAGACCTACTCTGGCAAACCATCTGTCTGAACCGAAGACTATTCTTAACGGACCTGGAATTGACACCTATCCTGATACTGCTGGTATGTCTCACCTTGGTACGAAGCAATTTCTAGAGAAAATTGTCTCCGGTCCTACGAAGAACTTCGGTCTGTCCTCGCGAGGCGAACAGGAGTATCCAGCTGATGTGGACGGAGCAGTTCAAGAACGGACCGAAAGCCATTCAACCAACAAGAATGTTAGTTAATCGGTTGCACCTTCCGCTCGTCTTTTGTTCAGCTAGGACGTTTTCCGTTTTCGTCATTTCATATTGCAATCGATGTTGAGACCGTGCCGTGGAATCTTCACTACGCTCAGGATGAACGGTCAGCAGTGTGGCTGAACAGCGCTGATTCAGTGACTTAACGTACCAGGTAGGACAACTCGAATTCCTAACAGGCGACTTGATGGTAACAGTTGCCAGGTTAGGGCACGTGATATATGCCTAATGTGATAAGGGTAACACATAACGATGTGTAACCTGAAGGTGATGTTTCCTCACAGTTATTACCAGCCGATCAACGCCAGACTCCATGTCTATCCTGAACTTTTCTGGAGGCCGCATCCCACATGAAATGAACAGTACTTACTGTTGAATTAATGTGTAATGATTATTGACTGATTACATCGAACTCGGGTTAAAGTAGCACAAAAGTTTGACGGGGACTGTGGCTGCCTAATGAACCTCAAGAAAAAACGAAAACGGTCGCGGGCTGTCGAGGAATTTTCATCAACTTCATGTTTACAGTTGCCAGTTGAGATTTCGTGAGGTGAGTGAAACCGATCTGCGCTGAAAGGCCGAGAAGCACTGCCCGAGGAGCCAGCCAACACTTGTGACTACGTGCTTTAGATCCCGGAATGGAGGAGTGAGTGGCACTGCATTCTTTCTAAGTGAGAGCTAATCATACCGCTGATCAGCTGCTCGTGATCGATCGGTTATGCGTAGTGTGTTGTGTTTAGACCATCTACTAATATATCTTGAGTACCAACTAAAACAGCAGCACGGCACCAACTTTGCAGCACATTCAGTTGAAGAATACTTTCATAAACGAGAGATTCAGCTGGATTCGGTTGAGCCTGTCACTGAACCTAAGTTGTAGTTTGACTGTTCCGTGCAGGGCTAAATGACTAAATGACCAAATGACTAATACTGCCGTCGTGCCGAAATGATTCGCTGAGTAGTGGGCTGCACAACCTACTGAATAGCAGAGAGCGGAACAGGCCCAAACCGGTCTGGAACTGCGTGTGTGAACAAGTGTGTGAGCGTCACGTGAGGAAAAAGCAGGACAACCGGTGGACCTTCGGCAGGTGGGAGCTAAGGTGAGTAGAAATTCACAAAATAACTAGTTACATGAGGAATGCGCTTTAGTCAACCACCAAACTTACAAGCTTAGTTTGGTATACTTTACGTTCCTCTCCTGGTGATGAATGGGTCGGATGCAAGAATATTCCAGATCGCTGTCCACGATCAGCAGCCCAGCTGGGACCCGGTCATGATCTTACATTAAGGTGTGTACGAGTGACATCCTCAGGACCACAAGACATTTACTCGAGGATACACCTTTAGTCTTTGCACAACCAAGCGCAAAGCCAGAAGACAGAGTAGGAGGTGACAAACCCGCCGAAAAGACCGTCAAATCTCTGGTTGGTCACCTAAACATGCGGGTTTTCGGTTTGTTCCGCTGTCCCTTATACACCGAACTCTGACAAGAAAGGCAACAAATTCCAATCGCGCTCGGTGATCGTCGTACGGTTTACACGCCAGTAGCCCCTGTTCTCTTGGTAACACGTGATATTTACTCGTGGCTAGGAAATGCCTGCCGTGTTATCTTCTCTTCGAGGTGCCCATGTGGAAATTAGGAGGAGATCCGATTGCCACAGCCAACAAGGCTCTGTTCCCTTATATGAAACAGTGGTCACATCCGAGTAGATAACACTGCACCAAAATGGAGATGGATGGGCCTTATGACGGGCAGCATTACTTGAGCACAGTGCATGTGCAGTTCAAAATCAGGACAAGTTGATTATATATCACCTCTAGGATGCCAGATATAGTTCGGGGATTCATCTGTCTACTGATGAATAGTGATCAAACGTACCCACGGAAGACATCGGATGACCCGGTGCAACCAACAAGGTCTATCTTTTCTGATTGGTCATTTGGCCAATAAATCACTGTACATGCGACAAGTACGAAAATAGTGCAATACAGATACGGTTGACGAAGCCAAAGTATATGCTGCGTCAACATTCTGGAATTTCTGACGCCATATGGATGCGCCATTGGCAACCGGCGGATTCTGGGTCATGACTGGCTGCTGGGTCCAGACTCGCCCTGCTGCCGGCCCGAACTTTCGCCCAATCTTGTGTAAGATAGGCATCTCAGCCGTACCAGCGCCTAATTACGAGCGGTAAAGCGGTAACTGTGTGGAATTCCGCCTAACAAAGTTCCTTTTGCATGTCATTTATGGCTGAGTAGTAGCCACACTACGTTATATGAGGAAGCAATAATTCTCTCAAACGACCTGGTGAATAGCAGGACATGTACTTTATAATAGGACTTGGGGAAAAGATAAAGTCGAATGACAAGCGAAAGAAAACAAGTTCTCTGAGTAACTTCAAATTGAGAAAACAAAACTTTACTCCCCAACAAAGCACAGAAAACGAAAGCAACTTATTTGTGCAACCATTTAGCCATATCAGGAACTCATATACTTCGACAGTCGTCAGCCACGGTACACTCGGTGGCCTACACACCACGACAGGTTCACAGTGTTCCTTGTCTAGAATGGTCTTCTATTATAGCGACCTTTGCTTAAATGCCAATCTCTTCTGTGGGATGGATGGAATTCAGCAAGAAATCCCCACAGTGTTGGAAGATCAGTCCCATCATTCTCGCAAAGTTCTCCACAACGACTGGTTTGTTTCGCCTCTTTGAATCTAGTAATGTGTTTGCTCTTAAAATCTGCCCTAATCTCATATCAATTCAAGCTAATATGAGGTCCGATAGACTAGACATGGCTAGACATGCGACAAACAGGGGAGATCAGCGATATAGCTGAACTATTCATCGCCTTAAAGCTAGAGTGAAGGTTAAAAATATACAAACAGCATGAGTTCTCAAACATCCCCATTTCTTAGCAGTATGAGGATACTTGGAGATTTTCTAATGGGATTTCGTCCCGGGGACACTGCACTGCTATTCCATCCTTACTGGGAGTCACCAGCAGTGCGCACCTCACGAAACTCAAGGGCGATTACAGCTCGCAGTGTACTCTTTATCAAACCTTCCCCTTGCTCGGAACCACTGTTTTCTGCATCTACTTCATGTATTTGATATGCATTCACAACCCATCATGAACTTTTGACCCTTAACCGATGCTGACGAAATTTTCACGCGCTCTTTTTCACCGCTTGCATCACCACGTGCTGTGCGCGCACGTTTGCTTCCAATTCAGATCGATTTGCCGTTCTTTCCCAGCTTTCTGTGGACTTCCACCAATTTGTGCAACAATCAGACGGAAATCCCCATAATTTGAGGTTTTTATCCCTTTCATGCAAGCATTTGTACATTAATTATGAATCTCAAGACTTTGCAGTTCTTGGCTTGTGATTTCGCGCGTCACTTAATTGGGCTTTTAGAATACATCACTTATCCTACACGCAGTCCCCCGGCTGGTGGTTGAAGACTAAACCGCCCGACTACGAGCAGCTGGTCGGCAGTGTGATTAACTCACACTTACACAAGATGTAGCACCACTCACCCTTTATTCACGAAATTAATATCACGTGGTTACTTATTCACTGACTCCTCGAGCGATGACTTCTCAGATGGTATATTCAATCGTCATGTGAATCATTCTTCCGTCCAAACATCAATATTTCTTTTGCTCACTTCAGTTTTGGACTTAGAAAATATTCGTTGGCAGACAGTATTTAAAGTTGCTCGCAACAGCGATGCTGATGATGATTATGAAGATGATGATGATGACGATGATGATGATGATGAGGATGATGATGAGGATGATGATGATGATGATAACTGGTTCATAAGCGTGAAGTGTTGAGACTGCGCACCCCGAATCAACTAGAGCAATACAATGGATTTTCAAAGAAGACCCTTCCAAGGAACGGCTATCTTGAGCGATTCAATGAAATCCATAGTAGAGTCCAGACACAATCATTCAGCCAACAAGACTCAAATATACTTATCCCTTAAGCTTGGAGGTGGCCAGGTGGATACCCACAATAGTCCGTTTCGACCTTAAACATTGTTTATACTGCAGCCAAGATACGTCTGATACCAACCACAAGATGTTTTGTTCTGCACAAATGGGTCCCAGGCCGTCCAGCCTATCTGCATCTCATTTAGTCTGCATGTTTTTCTGCAGCTATGGAGAGGCTTATTTTGGCTCAGCAAGCATAGTGGTATCTGAACAGATACCAGGCAGAAATGTGAATGCGCGGTAGGAAACATTCCGAAGTATGCATCAGGGAAGCTTCCGGCCAGAGAACAAATCACGGTCTTGCATCGTCAGTAGCCAGACACGTGTCAGAAAATGAACCTCGGACTTATCCGCACAAGGCCCTACAGTTGACCGAAGCTGATCAAACCAGACCAATCCCGACTGTGTGCACAAAGACGGTTGGAGTAAACGATTTGATTATTTTGGTACTGATCAGGTGACTTACAAAAATCGGCCAATCAGCGTCTACCCTTCATTTATACTACTTTCATGTTTTACGTCAGCGACTGAAAAGGATAAAAAATGTTAACATGTTGAGACGTTTTCTGCCAGTTCTACTGAGATATATAAATCAACCACAGCGTTTCAACTGTAATTCCTCATCAACTTATTACTTTGTAACGATATCTAACATGTTTAACCCTGCTATACTACTTTCAGTTGGGATCAACCTACACTGACAGCGGCGTTGATCTACAGGCTTCGGGAAATATTGATTCAAATGGACGTGGAGATGTCCAGTCCAAGTTGGAAGCACAAAACCCTTCATCTCCAGATTACACAAGCCCCAACACAGTGGATAGCGTTCTGGAAGATGAAATCCATGTCAGACGACCGATTCGCAAACACGACAATAGCAGGTATAAGTCGCATTACTCCAGTCAGTCAGACGGAAGTTTTGAAGGCGAATCCCAAAGTTGTAACTCCAACAAAGTGCCCATGCTGGGCCGGTCGTGTAACGGAGCGACGGACAATCTTCCCAAAAATTTGGGGCGCTTCAGGCAACGAAACAAACGTCCGTATTCTGAGGATGACGGAAATGACGCACTCAAAAACCTGATGCCTGATTTCATTGTCTGATTGTGATGAGAACGAGGCGTCACTGAATCGTATTTGCCCGTTTCTATTGCATATGTTCCCCCCATCTGACTGAACATCAGAAGATCGATATGCGTTTGTAGTTGCTCTCTTTCAGTTCCCCGAGAACAGTCGGACAAGAAACGGTTTTATTTATCTGCATTTATACATGCTTCCTGTTGTATGTGTGATTCTTCCAGTGGTCAGAGAGGACACGGCCGAGGAGCCCTCCTCATCATACACAACGTTGCAGACGACATACTTTTCCGGAGACATACAGAACGAGGGGAAGATACAAAGATGAAATTAGATGAAGCTAATAATATATTTGAAATAAAAGGAACCTTAAAAACATTAATTTGTTTTTGCTGTGTCACTCGGACCCGATGGTTAGTATCACAGTGGTAACAACGAGTTTTCGGAAATGCTACTGAATAACCAAGGATCCAATGGGTGGATAGAGGGGGCCAGCGAAAGTCTGCCATAGATTAACAACGCCGTTTGACAAGGTAATTTTCTTGGCCATTGCATGCCTTGCACATGTATCTTTGGCAAGCTGACTACTGATGAATTGTATCACGCGGTCACTTCACGATCTATATGGGGGGCGTAACAGTTGTCTAACTGTGAGCTTGGAATGTATACCATTCGAAGCAGTTAGGAACTATTTGAACTCATACATGTTGTGCGCACAGGTGAGGTCAATGATTGCTTGATGACGGGGCATGACGCTTGAACTCTGAATGTGATCGAGTTCTTGTATAGATGCAACACACTATTCATAACGTTTTTGTTCTGTTTTCAGCGGATACTACAGCGGACAAATATTATCAATGGTTAGAACGTCGGGATAGCCACAAAAGGTTCCTGAAAATTCCCGTTAGGTTAGAATAGTTATACCTGCATGATAAACTTTCCCGTTTCCACTCGTTTGCCAATCAAAGGCAAGAATGATGTTGGTAAATGGATCCAGATTGATTAGATCGGGTTGGGCACATTAGCTGCTGAACGATATCGTGTGGACGTCATCGGGGAGGCCAGGAAGAATCCATGGATTCAACCTACGAAATCCTCAAGGGTGTAATTTTGGATGTAATGCTGAGTGGTATACACATCGATCTTTTGGAGTGTGATACCGTTTTGTGCAACTCGTCGAAGAGCTTCAGACAAAACTCACCGTTGAGCAAAATACTGTGCTTCAGGAAGACGTTTGTTGGACTTATCCGCTGGGCGTCGGGCCCTCGATTAGAAGTAACAATATATCGACAAAGCTGACATGGACGTCGAGTGAATGTGCACTCTATTTTCGAATTGTGGGACGCAAACAATTACTACGCTTTCAACTGCTGGGTTCAATACCCTTGAAGCGAAGGCAAAGCGCACCAATCGGTGGTGTCCAATGATCCAAAGCTGCTTGAGAGCACGAAATCAATAAGAAAGCCAGCCAATCATGTGAAGGATACGCATATCTGTTGTCTAATTATGGACAATACCGGGCATTTTCTGGCTAACCGGTCGATGGTTGAAGCTACTGAAGACGCTCACGACGTGAAATGTGCAAGCCTGGAAAATAATACCGGTGCGTCATTTCTTCCAGCATCTTTTAGACCGAATTGATTAGCACGCGACATCCGACTTGTTGTACGTCTCATTGCTCAGCACGCGGAACATCTCGAATCATTATCACTACAACATTCGTTTCGTGTGCTTCTTTGCAGTAAGCAAAATTTGAGGTCCGTTCAATATCATAGTGAGGAACCCGACCGTCCCAAACGGATGTTTTTTGCATAAGCATTAGCAAACGACATGAAAATGGTGGACGTCCCCCCTACTGATGGTTGACGTCCAGTTACATTTGAATATTTCGTTACCGATTCTGTGATGACGGTTCCAAAGCATCAAAGATAGTTCTGACACATTCACCAAGAAGTGTTACAAACGGAGACAGGTTTCCAGGTACTGATGAGATTGGCGTGGCACAGTAAATCTCGGATCGGTTATCTCCTGGGAATTCCCCTCTTCCCCAAGTTTAATCACCTTGTCTTCACAAACGTCTACGAAACGCTTAGCTTTCCCGGTTGGCTGTGGAAAAACAATCGGAGAGCATTGTTTGAGATAGAGTTAACCGGATTTTGTAAGAGTAACCAAATGGTGAGTGGTTGCGTATCTCATTTGAGTATACATCAAGCATCAACTGTCAAGCGGTACAGAACACGGATCGATGAACATTAATGTTTTTGTTTTCTCTTCTGGTCAATACGGATCGCTGGTATAGCCTTGTACT
>SJOL01009060.1:333542-351359 GCA_004794785.1 Opisthorchis felineus
AAAAAAACAATGCCCATCACATTGGGCTTGAGATCCATCTAGCAACATGTCGTGGACCACAGATTTATTAATGCCTTCTTGATACCTTGAAACCCAGTCTGGATAGCCGATTGATAGCCTGGTGCGCTTAGCCAAACCAGAAAGCCAATGAACCTGCGAATCAGCTGATCTATTGAACACTGGTGCGTACAGGCGTGTCGTGTGCAGCCGAAAACCGGCTGCTTATAAGTTCTAGGCGGGCCAAAAGGCGATACTAAAAATATAACTCATCTGTCAAGGGCAAGTGAAGAACAACCAATTAAATCCGTCTCAACGAAAACGGTTATTCCATTGGTAGTTGTGTAGTCCAATTACGTTCGGAACTGGTTCCCCCAATACAACACAAAATGCTATCAACCACCACCGTATCGCAAATGTACCACAAATTGATCATTTACTCACAATACCCGACCATGACTTCATGACTTCACAATTCATGTGTCGAAGCAACAGAACTAACGTAGCCTTAGAAGCAAATTCTTGAATAAATGTATGCATTCCGTGCTTGTTGAGGAGGATAAACACCATTCGGCTCAACTGTTTCGAGGAGGCGTACTCCGAAGTTACAGACTGGGAAGTTCTAGTGCGACTTATGGGAGGACATGTTGCGTAGAATGAACATTCGGCCTATCAAAGCAACCAGCAACAAAAGTTGATTGATCCTAGTGTGTGAGGAAATTTTGGAATTTTAATTACGACTGTGTACTGTCAGTAAGGCTGAAAAGCCAGGAAGCATTGTACAGCTGTTTCATTCTTGTTGGAACTCATCAGCAATCCGCATCTCACGAAACTCAGAGAGTTTTTTCAACAGCGACCTTCCGACCAGTTGTTGAACACTTAACCGTTCGACTTGAGCGGCTAAATAGCAGTGTGATTAGCTCTCACTTGTTCCGGATATAGAGCCACTCAGCTTACAATTACCGAAACCACATCTCCTCATACTACGACCAATCTATAGGTGATTCAGAGGAAGAGTACAATTCACCCGACGAGTGAGTCATCCATCTGAGAAATCGTCATTCGATGAGCCAGTCAGTGCGTGGCCACGTGATGTGATTTCCGCTATTGGCGGCTGACTGGCGCTGTCTTGTCTAAGTGAGAGCTCATCACACTACCGATTAATCACCGTGGCCAAACGGTTGAGTGTTCAACGACTGGCCGCAAAGTCTTGGGTTCCAAATCCTCTGAGTTTCGTGAGATGCTCACTGCTGATGATTCCAAACAAGGATGAAACAGCTGTACAGTGCTCCTCGGCTTTTCAGCACAGATCGGCCTCATTGACATGACGAAATCTCAGTCGAAATATAAATGTTGAAGTGTTGACAAAACACCAGTCACGTACTCCAGAAGGGGGGGGAAGAGGAAGACTGCTACTCTTTGATCCTTTTTATGACTTGGAGACTGTCAAGTGATAAACGCTTGCAAAAGTGTCATTTGGTTGGCTTTTTTAAATTCGTCTTTGAGACTTACATCATTGTATTCCGGGACCTTTAATTTTTCCACTGCCGTGGTTTCGGGTTCTACCAAGTTGAGCTGACGCATGAGTGCGTTCATGAGAAATTTTCCAAGCCAGGGTGAGCTTTCCCATTGTGCTTCGGACCGACACAGATGAACAAAGTATTCCCTGGACAGACGAGAAACTTCAATATAACCGCATAACTTGTGAGCTAGGCTCTGCCGTCCATCAGCATCGTGATTCACCCAGCGAAGTATGGCTTTCATACGAAGATCTTCCGAAAAATCCACTTCTCTTGATGAAATAAGCTTCTCGAAAAGATCTCCGTCCAGCGTCAGTAGATCTTCATCAAGTTTAACGAGTTCACTGAAGAATATTCAATGTGTCAAAGTTGTTCAAATCAGGAATGCGAAATTTTTTATAGAGGTGATGCGGGCACCTGCATTGTAAGCGATAAACTTATATACCAGTATAAGATGACAATTAGTTAGCATCAAGATCACAATTGAGAAGTCGCAAAACCTCATGATTCTATAACCTTCTTCAAAGATAATTGGTCAACTGTTTTCTAGTTGCCCTAGTATGCATACCGACAGGATGTTCATTCTGTTAACAAATAGTTGACAATGTTAAGAAATGTTTTTTGGACCATTTTCGGAAGTGTTCTGGTCTGATGTTGACATAATTACCGGCAATGCTCTTGGTCATTAGAGTACCTAAAGTGACATTTTTAACGGCCAAATGCTTTACTCGTGTTAGTGCTTGACTTATAAGTCCCATCCTAGCCATTCTCTGAGAATCAGTCATTCCAGGAGCTAACCAGGACAAGGTTATGGAGAACGGATTAGTACGACCGAGGGCTCAGTGACTCCGTCTAGGCGTGTGCTCAGATGAAGAACAATGATGACCCATAAAAAAAAATAACCTTGTTAACCGTGTGCCCGAGTAGTTATAGGTTCGTACTGCGCTCACCAATTCTGAACCGTGCACTACTATTGACTTTCAGTAGTGAACATATTTTTACGACATTTAAACATGAAACTAGCTCGCTCAGTAAGGTCGTATGATCTTGATAAAGTAATGTCCGTAATCTAGGTCGTGCAAACGATGAATTCTGTGCTCTCCATGACGAGCCTGCACGTTTTATGGGCAGTTTAAACTGTACGCGGTTTTGTGGGAATCTGCGCGTTTACCAACTTTTTTCTTCAACGTATTCGTCTTGGATCAACAAGCAAACACTGACAAAACTGCCTTCATCATATTGTGAACGTGGACATCAGTCAAACCGGTAGGCAGGTTGTGACTAACATCCTCAACATGTTTGGATAACAGTGAACAAGACAAGGGTACCATTGCCGTAAACTACGCCACAAACCCAATCAGACGAACGTTACCCAATCGACGTACCACTATAAACAAAGGATTGTCAACTTGAGCGGACACTGCAAAAGGAACTAGCAATTGGACGGACCGATCAGGTGGCAAGAATGACAACGGTGAAACAGACAGGCCATGGGTCACCTGGTACAGCTAGAAGAACTCAAAACTCATTCGGACATCAACCAAGCAGGAGAGGAGCCAACCGCCAACAAACGGGGCTGACCGTCCAAGCGATCAGTAGTGACTACAGACAACAACCTATCAACAAGACTTATATGAGCACAGGCGCAGCTTTGTTCAACGCCAGTACACCAACGAGCTGCTGAACAGCTATGTACTTCCTGAGGGATCATCTGGGTTGGTGACGAAGCGTTTATAACCGAGCTGCCTAGCACAGCGAAAACATAACAACACATAATATTAGTACCAATCGCTATATTACTGATGTCTTCACACTGCCAAAGATCTTGCGTTCGTTTCCTCCCCGACAACGTCACGCCTGGTGGTCTCCACCAGATGTGGAGATTACTTGTAAAAGTTGAACAAGTTTATAGGGCGATTAGACAATGGTTTGTTTACGACAAATTTGGTTTTCACGGGAGACTCAACTGAATCTCCTGTTTATGATATTCTTCAACTGAATGCGCTGCACACAGGCCGCCTCATGTTTCAGTTGGTACGATACTCGAGATATCGCAGTATATTTTTGTGAAGGGAACCACTAATAAGATTGCCAAAAAAAACTCACCGACAGCTGATGACCGGTTTCGCCCTCCTTGGGGCTTATCAGATAGGCGCAGCCCGCGCGTTTCCGTCAGAATTATATTCTACTTGAACCAAAACTGGACAGATTTCGACAAATACTCTCATTTGCATATCAGTTCGGTTTTCACGAGATACTCAACTGAATCTTTCGTTCATGTAGGTCTCCAATCATCCAATTGGGACAGAATATTGCATTGTTCAACTATCAGTCATGGGTTCCAATCCTTCCTCAGCAAAGCAGAGTAAGCGAAGTGATGCAGTGCTTTTCAACACAGATTGATTTCGTACGCAAGACAAATAAGTGAACTTTCTAGTCCAAAAAATTTTTGACTGTGCTACAAAAATTGGCCACCGAAGAGACCATTCTGATCACACCTCGAAGGCAAACTATGTTGTGGAAAATCACCGCATTCTAAAGCAGAAGGACATCGTCATCGACAGCATAACATCATTGTTCAACACTGGTGCTTTGCTGCCGTTGAGTCAAGATTTGAGATTATTTGTAGGTGTGCTATTCATGGTTGTAAGTGGGCCTGGATACTTCCAGGACACCCAGACCTAGACAGGAGAACTATTCGGGTCCTCAACCAAAGCCTTTGGCTCAATAGCCTGAGCGCAAGGCAGCGGTGTTTGGTGGCAAATGCGAGTGCTTTACCATTTTTATAGAACAGGTCGCCACTGATATTCCAATCTCCAACCAGGAAGGCCAGAACACTGTGTTGGTCAGACCTCTAGCCATCGACCGACCTGGTATAAGAGACTCTGCGAGTGTTGCGCGGACATCTTCCAGTATAGCTCAACGGAGGCACACAAACCGTCAAACTACCGTTAGGTCCAGTTTCTCCGTGACTTCTTGACCTTCACAAAGTAGAAGGTGGAGGGCACCAATTAAAATAAACGTACCTACATCGTTGAATTACCTCGACCAAATCTGTTGCGGAGCGCAATCAGATGAAATTGCGGGAATGTGCAGAGATCCGAATATGCTCTTAAAGGACACTACGCAAAAGATTTCTGAAAACTCTTCTCTTTCTTCTCTGAGTATATGTCAGGATGCGTCCAGACATGAAAAAATCACATGTGCAGAGAATGACGCATCCGCAAGGTCACCATCGGTACCACACGCTCCGGAAAGCAGGTGCCAAACACGGCTTAGCAGCATACGACCAGCGGAGTGGGGATGAAATTGTTCACCACCGAAACACCGCCATTGGCTGTACAGAACGAACAAGTGGACGACCATACTTGGCCATTTAGTCATTTTATATGTTTACGCAGAAACTCCGTATGTTTGTCCTGACAATACAGCCGTGTCCCGAGTTCTCTGTCTTCTCCTCACTGCGCAGCCTGGCAGGCTCGGTGCAGGCATAACCAATAGACGGCCACCCACGATACAACAGTATATTACTTCAAGTAAATGTTCAACGATATCTCAAATGTCATACCAAATGGAAAATGAGGTGGCCTTTAGGCAGCACATTCAGTTGAAGAATATCATAAACGAGAGATCCAGCTTGGATCCGCTTAGGTCTCCAAATAAAATCAAACTGGTGTTCACGTGAGTGTATTTTGCATAATCCTTGTTTGTTTTTGCGCAAATTACTAGTATGAGTAACCTAGCATATCAGTAATCATACGACTAACCAGCAAACTGTCTCAACGATATTTGAAAGCTATTTTTTGAAGACCAGTTTTAACTGCTCGATGGTTTACCCTAAATTTCGTTTATTTTTCCTTGAGTTTTTTTAGTTTCAGATTCACGAATTGTGTGTCCTATGCTGTGGCAAGTCGTTGCCTCCACCTAAAGATATTTTAACAACAAGATGAACAGTCCTGTTGTCTTTCAACCGAATATTTCCAGCACTGATGTCATAGGTAGACGTTTTTCCTCACTTTTTGTCTCCATTTCATGGAGAGAGAGAAAAGACATAACGTTAATCAACTTAGTACTATTCTGAACGGTCAACCGTTATGGTTAAATTGCCTCAGCGTTCAGATTAGTATGTACGGTATTCCCTACGTGCGCTGAGAGTTTTCCTGACATCTCCTCCAATTAGGACTTCTAAAAAGTGTCTCTTCTTGCTTCACTACTGATTTGCTTCGGGAAACGGACGCCGTAACTCCACCTTATCAGTGGGAGATTCTGTTGAGTCTGCGCATAGGGACCGGTCACTTGTACTGGACTTTTTGTTCATCCTGATGCGGGTCAGGATCGACTGATCAGCGGCACCATAGAATTGAATTTACACGCTTCAGTTAGCCGAATTCGCAATGCAGCAATATATCATGTTATCCGGTTTGGGCTGGTCTGTTGATTGAGGGCATCTTGCAGCCCGTACAGGTCATACGCACTATTAACAAACTACTTATATCTTGCAAGTAGCAAGACGTTTGTCAAGCTATCAGATGTGACAACTTACTCAAAGGACTGTCCAGCAAAAAGCAAGCAAGCTTTCACTAACTCCGTGTTCTGTAGTAGATCAGCAAAACGGAGTATACTCAAACAATTCGCAGCGCACAATCGGATTTGTATGAACTCCCAGCAAACCTTTTGGACTTCTTCAATTTGGAAAACAGTTGCAGTGGCCAACAAATTCTGCACCGTACTTGTAGTCAAGCAGATTTCTGTGAAAACAGGAGTGCGCAAAAAAACACAGTTGGGTAAATGAAACAGTTAAAAAGGGCTGCACTAAAGGATAAAATTGCAGTTGGACGCTAGTTTCGCCAATATGCCCCACAATATTTCTCCTAGTGCATTGAACGCACTCTTACATGAGTTGGACATTTGTTGATATATAAATTCATATCAGCAATTAAGACGTTATGCTTCCTTAAAGCTCAGCAGAGATGTACGAACAAACACCTCGGAGTGATTTACAAATATGCGCATGAAATACACAAGTGGCTCGCGTTTACAAAGATTTGATGAGGAACCAGCTAATCTACACCCACCGCAGAATGTACAGTCAAGTTGTCCGCCTCAAAAGAAAAGTACGGCGTTCGTCAAAAATCGGTCGAGCGTCGTGGTAGTTCATGCATGTCTGGGGATGTCTGGAAAGTTAATACATATTTTCTTAACACGTTTTGGCATTCCCATAGTGAACTCGAGTAAACCAACAGTACGGCTCGGCAAAAAATCAGCTGACTAACCTACCAGTTTGTCGACCTCGATTTGGATATCAAACTAGGTCACAGAGTCTCAGCTCAGCTCTCAGTCTGAGCTGAGCATTTGAACAAGCTCCCCCTGATTGAGATAAGATGAGGCGTTGATGAAACTATAATTACACTCTACCGAACTTGGAACACCTTACAGGCATTTGGATTGCTTGGGGGTGGTGAAAAGCGCATAATGCGTTGAGGTGAACGTTTTCCAGCATATGAGTGAGTTGGTGGAACACCGGGATAAACAACACGAGGAGTTAACTGATGAAGACGGAAAAATAGGTAGAATTGGCTCGCAAACTTTGCAGTACTTGCGCAGGTGGAACGTGAGTTATGGTCAGATAGAACAGAGCACCCTCTCCGGATGGATGAAGGTGACCGATCAACCCGACATTGTGATGTTGATCAGTCACCCAACCCACAGCAGGTACCATAGTCTGAGGTCCAACTTGTAAGGCCGCGCAATCTAGTGCGACTGCACTGTGCAATGTACACTGTACACATTTGGTTGATCGACTACAGTATCTGTTCGTCAGGTTATTACCTATTTTTATCCAGCGCTTTGTCATGCACTTTTGTCCCATGTAATAAACTCGCTCACTGCACGTTCGGTGCACGTCTTCTGCGTTCTCTTCGATTCGGTGGGCTGGTCTAAACTGGCCTGGGAAACACTTCAACTACAGTTTGCACATCAGCGGTTGTAACATGAGTGATCTT
Organism: Opisthorchis felineus; assembly: GCA_004794785.1. NCBI lineage: Eukaryota > Metazoa > Platyhelminthes > Trematoda > Opisthorchiida > Opisthorchiidae > Opisthorchis > Opisthorchis felineus. Next base: position 341,062 of record SJOL01009060.1, read on the forward strand.
AACTTGTATTTCCGTATGGGAAACCAACAAACCAACCGACATCGGCGTATTGGGTAAAGTAAACTGGATGCCATTCATTTAACCGGAAAAGTCCGAAAAAACGCTGCTTAAATGGGATGGAAATGAATTGGTCAACCAGACCGAAAATGCCACCACTGTAAATTTGTTGACGTTATGCCCTCAGCTAGAATCACAATTCAAGGACGGAGTGATTACTGCGACGATGTTATGTTAGTCTGATGGACGTTTACTCGCACTGAAGAAACTCTACCCGTTTTTCGGGACAAACAACGCTCTTGAAAAGAGAAATATCAAGTGAACGCTTGTTGAGATACTCACACAGTCTTCGGCTGGGTTGTTGAACTCGCCACTTGCTCGAAGCACCGCAGGCGCCATTCTCTCTTGATCAGTTGCCCCATCGGATTCCAACGGATCTTGCCGTGCGAATCACACGTAATCCGCACGACTGCGATACACGTTCAAATCGATAAACCTTCGATCGGATTAAGTGCTCGCCGGTAGAAACAGGTGCACCAGCATGGCACATTCAAAGTTTACCGAGCATGCCCCCTCCTATGGCACGGAGCATTACCACGTACACTGATTGGTTTATCAGGACCGCTAACAAGCAAGTGAAGGCGGAACACCCTCATTCATTGGTTAAAATATCGAGAGGTAACGTACCAATGGCGTGCAGGTTCTATCTCGGATAGTAACCATATCGGAGCTCCCTCGCGCGACTTCAGTAGATTGGTCCATCATTCGGCAACAAAACAGACCGAAATCGGTTTCATCCATCTGTACAAACTTGCAGTCCTCTGCTCGCAGCTGAAGCATTTTCAAAAAATATCTTCGTCTGGGTTTCTCCTTTTCAATGGGAGCAAGTGCAGTTTCTTCAAGAAAAGTAAGCAGCCATCAGGTCACCTTGACAAGGCAGAAATAATGCCTCCTTTACACCAGCCTTAAGCGTAAGTTCAACAAATTTCTGATGGTGTCACTTCTAATCCAGCTGCCTGATTCGCCGAAACCCAATCACGCGCTTCTGGACGTTATTCCAGTCAGGAAGACAAGAACTATGTCGACATATTTTCGCCCAATATGCCAATGTTTGGCACCGCCGTGTGTTCGCACTCTTCATCCTGGTCGAATGTTTCTGGAATCATTCCTGGCACGTCAGTGGAATAGTGAGTGTAAGCACCGCGCCACTCTGCGCCGTCTCAATATTTTTTTCCAAAAAAATGCGCCTTTGAAAAGGCTAGAGCCGTTCGTTTACTTCCACGCACACCTGTTGGCTAGTTTGTTGGCGTCCAACCTGTACATTTGCCGAAATCGACCAACTACAGCACGGTGTGCGGCTGCTACTGTCCAGACTTTTGATAACGCCCACAAATGAAGGGACCAATCAGACACCGCAACGTTGGACGAATCAGTCAACTTCATCTATCAACCGAGTGCATTTCATTCTACTTGACCATCGATCATGGTCTGTCTGTAGGGAAGGGAGTGTCAGCGAACTAAGTTTATTTAGACGTAACATACTACTCATAAGGTTGTTGAAAAAGCTCCACAGAAAAAATCCCTGACGCATTTGTCCAATAGAACTGATGTTCAGTTGTTTAGAAAGGCTCGCTTTCGGACATTTTGAGAATTACAAGGACTGTGGGAGTTAAATCGCTGAAAATATAGTCCGCTGGGCCAGTCACTGTGGCAGCTGATGATAGCTACCTAGGCTGCAACTGGTGCTACGCCCAGTTTGCCAAAACGTGGTTCAGGAAAACTTTTAACTCATCTTCTGCTGTCGACTTCACTAGCACAGAAGAATCTCCAGCGAAATCAAGACCTTTTATTGATATTTCACTCAGACTCGTACTAACAACCCGTCAGTTCTTGATCACCTAGTTTACAGGTGACAGGTCACAGAACTTCCTGAGGGAAAACCACATTAGGGATAAAAAAGTTCCACATTCCCCCAGATTGAGCACTTTTTAGAAGCACTGTTTCGGCCTACCGAATAGCCCGCTACATTCTAACGGTATACAACAAAGAGTTGTAGGAATCTGTATGGCATCAAACCTTTGGAAGTTTGCGGCGTTTACTCACAGAAATTACTAAAGGCCCTGAAACGCATCAACTGGTAATCTAGCAGGCAGAGGAGCTCAACTGTCCTCGGTAGCTCAGTCACTAGATTTGTGTCTGATGGCCCTTGTGCACCTCCAGTATTGTCATCGGCTGGAACCATCGCGACGAGGTTGAACTGTAACAGATCCAAAACCGAGTTAACCATTGCAGAACACATCAGCGAAATACTGCACCTACGAGGTATTCATTTACATGCAAATCATTCCAGCGTGAATGGTCTTTTGCCTGTACCGGCGCATTCACTCTGGATTGTCCGTACCAAGCAGGGGAACTGTCAGACTCGGGCTTCGCTCTTACTGGAGCTCACCAGCAGTGCATATCCTTGACATTGCCGAGAGTTGAGCCCTGGACAGCTGGCATTCAAAGTGAATGTGTCACCACTAAGTGAGCATTAATTAAAATTCACGTTCAAGCAACGTGACTGCTAACCCCAGCGGCTGCAGCGATGACTCAATAGCTGACCTAGGGACAGGTATCGGTTAACCCTATTGGATATGGCCACGAAAGCTTAGAAACTGGCATTTTTTGACTGGTAGCTGGTTTAACCACCGCACTTTGGATACACCCGAACCAAGCAGTGTCCCAGCGCAAATATGCTTTTGCCCGACGACTTGCGGGACAACCTAGTCAATGTTCTGGCTTTGTCGATCACCGGTCCACCCATGAGGTGGACAGCATGCACCGGCAGCAAGCAGAAATATACCAAATATACCAGGAATGTATTAGTGAATAACTTACCGCCAGTATACAAGAAGTCAATGAGGCTAGTAAACACGCCTTCATCAAACTCTGGAACTGTTAATGTCCCCGAACGGGTGTCACTCGTATTTTCTTTGACAAGATTACAAAAGTAATCTGAACCCGCAGCCAAGACAGCCCTGTGTGCGTTGATCTGCTTCGGTCCAACCTGGAAAATCACATCGCAAAGTTGGTTCCGCCTAAATTTTTTTTTTCAGATAAAAAGGAGTGAGGGATGAACTTAACGCCTTGTCTTCTTAAAAATCGATTAGAATGTTAGTGTGACATAAAAAACATCATACTGGAATGTCTGGTGTTGCAGCATCTGTTTTAAACATGCGAAGCACAATTAAAAAGGGATAAGACAGAGTCGAGTGAGGCCGCGCTAACAATCAATAAAAGAAAATCAATTTTTTCATCAAGCCTTACTCGGGCTGTGTTAGTCACGTGCGATTATGCTGCAGTTCACGTTAGGCGAAACAAATGGGACACCTCATTGGTCATTAAAACTAACGAGATAAAAATGAGTCGTGGGGTCGAAGGTGGATCGGATAGATTCCCCAAGTTTTAAAACACAACTGACCGGGGACGGGATGCAAAGTTTTTCGTTTACCAGAAAACATGACCAATTTTTGGAGGAACTTACACAAAAGACAGAAAAATGCAAAATGCGACAAAATTTGAGGACAGTCCTGAGTTCTAGTCAAGGTGGATGGAATTTTTAATGATATCTATTGTTCGCTTTGCTATACTTTAGAGAAGTTTCTATCCCGATGACGTTTTAGCAGATGCTACACTATCGTGATTCACAAGTAGCCGTCAAGCTAATTTTCGAGTCAGGAACTGTCTTCAGATTTGCAAATTTATTCTGGTATGTTCCAAAGCTGTTGGACTCAGTCGATATTATTTTTGCCAGATGACAAGTAGAACAAAGCCAGTTGCAGCTGAGGTAATAGGCTTGAACAGGTGTGGCATTTTGGAGAAGACATCTCACCAAACGGCCTAGTGACTGTAACGAATGCCGATAGTAATTTTGAGCGCATCCGTTCTTTAAATTGTCACCTAAACCATCTCTGTGAGCGAAACATCGCTACCGAGTTCTAGACAAGGTTCTAAGCCTACATTCAGGCATGAAGACATTCCTTATCATCAGTCATTGCGAGAGCATGCAGGAGAATGAGACATTCTATCCAGGTAACGCAGCGGTTCAGATAATTACCTGACTTCCGTTCCGTCGCACACAGTTAGTGAAATGGTTAACTTTCTGTTATGATCTCAATCAATCCAGTAATTCGTGGCAATTACTAACGAGCCGAGATCACAAAAATGAAAAAAATTTATCACTCCAAAACTGAAATTTATATGTACTGTCAGGTAAAAATGACCAACGGTCATCCGAATACATTAGTAAGTGGTCTATGAAGACTGTGTGGAAAAAATTGCCAGTGAAACGGTAATTCGGAGGGTCTCATAACAAATTTTCCCCACCTGCCACATTATGCTGTATTTATGTCTGTCTCTTTCGATGATATGGTTCAATCACTCGGTCACGGAATGTTTACGCTTTCAACAGTCAGCCTATGCTTGTTCAGTTATGTGATTCACAAAGATAGCCACACAAATACCTGCATAGAGTCAACTTACTATTCACTTATTTGGAAGGTCAGGTTTTCTGTAAAACTGAGTGAACGCCATCAAAAGTGTCAAACAGGACAAACAAAAATTCGAAGCCTGGTGTTCCCTGGTATCCTCAAGGTATCCCTGGGCTAGTCTTAGGAGGAACTGCACCAACCATCACAGGTCGTGGCACCTCAATACTGCACCTAAGAGACGTGAACCACTCTTCTCTCAAGACAGTTGCAGGCAAACACGTTGCTTTTTTGTTGGTTACACGAGATCTGGACGGTGTTTGCAACCGGCGAAAACCAAATAACGTAGGTTGATTCATGCGTTCAACCCATAGGGACCATGCTTATCATTCGTACAGCAACAAACAAGTGCACATTGAAGCATTTTACGGGTACCATTTCGATCTTATTGTGGTCTCACATTCTCACCGGAGATTTTATCAGAGGGTTGTCACGTGGTTCCAGGGTTGTAGACAAGATTGATCCTTACAAAGTGAGCACAAATTTGAGAAAATGTAATCTGACAGTTTGCCCTATTGCATCCAGCTTTCGGAATAAAACCAACCAATATGGCAAATCGTAAAAGAGCCCGCGTTGCATCCAAACGGTTGTGATGGACGATTGGTGTCACAGTAATTCAAAATTTCAAGGGCAATTCATCTACGGAGTAAATTGTAAGTAAGTTGATTCAGGCGCTGGATTCACGGGGTCAACCGTCTAAATAAAAGGTCGGCATAAATGTACGTGTGCTTAACTTACTGGCGTTGTTCATTCAACCGAGACAGAAGCGACTTCGAGTGATCCACCTTTTGATAAAGGTAAGATGTCGGCTGTAGATCCTGAGAGAATAAAGGTTGCATTTGAGAAATTGTAAGAGTAAAAGCTCAGAGAGAATGGCCGCATGGAATTGAGCACGAGTGTAACCAGTCCGCTGGATGTACACTTTTAAACCTTCGGTAGAAATTTGTACCTCCATTTGATTTTTAAGCTGCACGGTTTTGCTTTTAACTCGAAAGAGTAACTGGCTTAGGCTGAAATCAAACTTGGGAAAGTGCATGAGTTTTTGGAATCAGAACTGCGTTCTACTCAAGCGTAACGGACAAGACTTCAGTGGACGTTGACCGGATGGTTCAACCAGGACTTAAGTCATTTAGGCATTTCAAGTCTGCTGGTAAGTAGCCACGCCAATCTTGTCCAGCTTAAGCACTGTTCGGATATGTCCGTTTCAAAGTTGGTGACCGTTTTTAGCATGGCTTTCGAGCAATAAAAGCAATGGCAACCAATTGGGGTGACTGTTGATCTGTTCGCAGAGCTTGGCGATAAACTTGCAGATATTTCACCACCTTTCGAGAAAATATCATCAGTGCATTGTTGTCTGGGTAGGCCCTGTTTCGTGCTTTTGTTTCTGCAGTTTTCAAAGAGTCACTTTAAGCTATGATCTGATTGGCTATTGATAGTCATCTCACTTGGAATCTGTCAGGGTGCGTCCAGACATGAAAAAAGCACATGTGCAGAGAATGACGCATCCCCAAGGTCACCATTGGCACCACATGTTCCGGATAGCAGGTGCGTTGGCGGAGCTCACCAAACACGGCTTAGCAGTATACGACCAGCGGAGTGGGGGTGAAATTGTTCACCACCGAAACACCGCCATTGGCTGTACAGGACGAACAAGTGGACGACCATACTTGGCCATTTAGTCATCCCATATGTTTACGCAGAAACTCTGTATGTTTGTCCTGACAATACAGCCGTGTCCCGAGTTCTCTGTCTTCTCCTCATGTCGCAGCCTGGCGGGCTCAGTTCAGGCGTAACCAATAGACGGCCACCCACGATACAACAGAATCTGAGTGGTGCGCCCGTGATCCAAACTTCTTGCGTTCGATTGCTCCACTACATACTGTCCCTGCTGTCCATCATTTCCTGTTGTAGTTTGTCCGTTCGTGATCTGTATGGCTTCGCGGTCTGGATTCCCGTTGCTTGATTGGTTGATGGCGCACCATCCATTTTTAGTAATTTACTGTCTTCAACCCGATTGGTCCATTCCCATTCCACTGCAGTTTATCTTCGTTATCCTCGTCAACTGATTAGCGTGTCTTCTCTCTGTGGAGCTCCCATTATTTTGACCTGTTTGGTTCTCGGATTTGGTTATCCTCGATGGGTGATGCAAACTCCGGTCCAGTTAATTTGTCTTTTCAATCTAGACGTCTTTCTGTTTTACTTCTGTTGCTTTCTTATATAACTCCTTGTTCCTCTAGGGGTTTGATGGTCCTGGTCCTCAGAGATCGATAGACATGATCAATCTCAATGCGTCTACTTAATACTCCATCAGCACTAGGTTTCCACCCTTGTTCTGGTAGTGCTGTTCACAGCGTGTCTGTAGGTCCCTTCTTACATCATGCAGTCGTAGTATCCTTGCAGTCATCTCAGAAATGTTCCCGGTGTGTGGCAGTTTTCCTTTGCCTTTGGGTCACTGAGTTGGTTAAGTTGCATTTTCTCATAGATGGAGCAGTTTCTTTAGTAACCGTCTTTTTGGAAGGCTTTATATAGGAGCTTGTACAAATTGGGCAAGTAAATTTGAAAGGTTCCATAATTTTTGTTACTAATTCACTTATTTTCTGTCATGAGCTCGAGATAGTTCATTTGTTAAGGCGCGAACCTACTGTCCGGCATGTCCATGGTTCGAACCCAACCCCGGGCACCTCAGATGCTCCTGTTTAGGTTTGGGCAAAATGAAAGTATCTTAGCCCCCGTGCTTCCTTCGGGAGGCGCGGCAGCTGGGCACTAAGAGGGTGTTACCGCTGGACGATCAATATTTTAGTATTAGTTTCCCCTACGCTTTTCTCTTTTAGCTTTTGTGTTGCCTACATTTTCATACATTCTAAGCCTACAGCCTGCTTTGCAGGAAACCTAATTGGTGGAAAATCCGGAAGTATATTGAGTGGTCCAATGTATACCGAGAGGACACAGTTGATCTAATAGATATGCCTTCATCAACGTTCGTCCGGCCGAGCAGTTGCTTAATAACGGTTAAGTCAGAAAGACAAAAACTTGATTACAAAATGTTTTAATTTTCATCTTTATCAACAACTAACGAGAAGCCCAGAAGGAAAAACAAGCCTATTTGAGTAGTCGCCACTCGAGGAGCAGTCAAAACGTGTTCACGTGATGTCGTAATTCGAAGATGAGTGACGCTACGTTATGTCTAAGTTCTAATGATCTGCTCGTGTCTGAACGGTTTAGATTCAACTTCCGAACGGTAGGTGACGGTTTCGAATCTCCGTGTACAGTGAAGATGGTTCCCAATCGGGGTAAAATAGCATGCAGTGTTTTTCAGCCTTTCGGCACATGTTGTCTTACACGATTTACGGAACAGAAAATGCCTAAACAGACGGTCGATAAATATTGAACAGGATTGTATCTCTTCTTTGAGAGCTTCGGCAAGATAGACTGAACTGGTCGCTTTAAGCGATGAAAGATTGGATCACCAGTCTAACAGAGACTGGATCTGACTTACGCTAGATCACAAACAGTTTTTGATCGAAGCTAGTGCACGACATGTTATTAGACACATACGGTTTCCCTGAATTCCTACAACATCGTTATACCGAGGACAAGGATGAAGATCATGCGGGCATGAAGGACAGTAAGTAATCAAAGTGGATTGGAGGACCAAGATAGGCATACCCAGTAAAGTAAGGACAAAGCATAAACTCAATTTTTTAGGGGCTCATAAAGCAGTAAACAAGCGCGTTGAAATAAACCGCATCTCTCAATCTCTGAAGACGAAAAAGGAAATCGAGAATCATCAAACTCTGAGCCGGAATAGATCCAAGGTCAAAAAACAGCGGACCAGAAAGAAAAACTTTCAACAAACAAGCGGAACAAGACCAGTAAAACAAGGAATCAAACGGGCCAAGTAGCGAGAGCTGATAATGGCGAATTTGTACAGACCAATCAGTTTTGTGTGCACGAAAACAGAACGCAAAGTGTGAATGAACCAATAGGAACAAAGAACAGAAACTATCAAAAACTTGGAGGTGGACAAACCAATGACAAACCGGACAACAGAAAGGCAGACACACAAATCGAAATCAGCACAAGAAACATAAGAAAGATAGGGCAAAAAGCAACAGAGATCTCAAACGAACCGGTCGAACCAGGGGTCAGATGAGTTTTAAGCAGTGAATCACTTTAGCAGTGTGTTTCTACCATTTGTAGAAACCTTTAAAAACGGTTTCCCACAGCAACCGAAATGTCGGATCACAACATCTTATTCCGCTACGCTGTGTTTGGCTTGGAAAGTTTACGTATTTAAAACATACCATAAGGCAGCCATAGCTCTTCAGCGGTCGGAAGATCAGAGTAAGAAGATGAAACTGGTTCTACACAACCCTCTCGTATTGACTCGTCAGTACCAAACTTTCATTAACCAGAGAACAGATTTGTATACACTGTCCCTACAACAGGGAGGGGACAGTCAAGTGGATAGGGTACATCGGTACGCAAGTAAAGCTTTATTCGATCGATTGCTGCGGACTCGGTGAACTTCGAAACACGTGAGTGCAGCATTTACTATTCTACTCATTCGACGGAACTCACTTCCTTTGAATTTCGTCAAGGTCACAGAGATCAGTCGATTCAAGCCTTCTTTGTGTGTCTAAAATGAAACCCGATATAATACTCAGACGACCCTGTACTTGGGACGACTTTTTTCATCTATCTACGCATTGATCATTCTGCCTATAACTACCCATCCTTGTTGTAGAGTCACTATAAAACTCTATATAACTCCGCTTACTAGGTTTTGATAATTTCGTGCAGATGAACCATTACGAGATGTCCGCATCTACCAGTTTCCATTTGTTCACTTCGTTGTTCATATAAACGTAAGCAGCGTAAGCAGGATTACACAAATTATCCTTCCCTCAAGCACGCGCGCTGATGATACCTGCTCGAATGGTGCCGAAAGGTATGCCAGCCAATTATCAAGTTCGACGAACAGATCCTGGCCACCGGGGAATCATCCAATGTGGACAGGGAAGAAAGATGTGGCGACGAGCACGTCCATCATTGCATAGAAGAGAAATCGAATTTATGACTTGAACTCATCTAAACCAATTTGCCATGCATAATATGCTTGAAATGTACGCCATTTTGAAGGGAGAAACCATCTAATCTGTGATTGTTATTGGCCAGCTTCAAGGTTAACTGTGACCTACGAGTCTATGATTTAGACCGGACAGCGCGCACTATTTTAGTTCACAAAACCCAGATATGGCACGTAGCTCAACGCTGTCTGAAACTCATCAAGAAACTCAGAACTGAGATAACAAACTGACCCAACTTGATACTAATCGATTAAGAGCACTGTGCACAGAAGAGGTTGACCAGACAGCTCCCCAAAGTGCAGTAAAGAACAAACTTCGAGGTAGTGGATATCCAACTAGTTTGATTAGGCGTCAGTTACGAAAGGTGTTGGTACCAGAGGCGAAATCCAACTGGGAACTTATTCCATACAAACCAGGGACATCGGAAGTCATTTGAAGGATTCTAAACACGGCCAACATAAGGGTAGCTTTCCAGAAGGAAACACTCTGCTCTGTGCATTGGCAAAACCGATGGATTCACTCCCGGTAACAAGTGCACTAAGATCAAAAAGGACGAATGGCCAGCGAACTTCACACCAGAATCGGGGAGCACAGGAGCGGAACAAACAGGTCGCCGAGAAACGCAGGTGAATATCGAGCGTTGCTGAAAGACTCAGCAATGGCGGAACATGCACTAGACATG
>SJOL01009060.1:359200-384674 GCA_004794785.1 Opisthorchis felineus
CACACACTTTGTAAGACTGCCAAGGAAACAAACCTCGACTTTGTGCTATTCTGTAGCTGTGACGGTAATGAGCTCCCCAAAAGGACAACAAACGCGATGAGCAACGTATGACCAGGTTGCCATTGTCACACAGTCGTCTTTATTCGTATCAAGATCTACGCTGTGTTGATGAATTTAAGACTCCAGTTCTCCTATATTACTTGTGAACAGCCCTCCTCCCGCTCTGGCACAATTATTTTGGTGAGTCCACAACAAAGGGAGGAAGTATTGGACTCGAGACTCCTTAGTAGAACTCATCAGCACCGCATATCCTTGGCCATGCTGGGATTTGAGCCCCACAGATCTGACATGGGAGGCGTGGGTGTTACCACTAGTCCACCAGCGCAGGCTGGGAGCACCTAAATTATCACGTCTGAACGGGAGAATCCTACGAATCCCCCACAACCAGTCGCAACTAGTCAAAAATTGTCCATCAGATTTCTAGAGGCCATGGAGCTACCTGACTTGGAAGACCTGACAAGTGGGTCAGTGGACCGAAACAACCAGGACAGCTACTGGGTCGTCGTTCGGGCAAATCATTCAAGCGTGGACGTCTTCGCCTGTTCAGACGTGAAAATTCAGATGCACCCAACGTGCGCTGGTGGAGTAGTGGCAACACACCTGCCTCGCATGTCAGATGTCCGGAGGTTGAACCCCGGCAGGGCCAAGGATATGCACTGCTGATGAGCTCTAATAAGAGCGAAACTCGAGTCCAGTGCTTTCCTCCCTTTGGTGTGGACTTGCCAGAATGACTGCGCCAGGACAGGCGGACGACTTTTTAAACCGGAGTGACGGGGATGTGAACCGAAACTGTCCTTCGGTTGTACCTCCTGCCATGCCCGTGAAATTCAACTTATGATAAACTTGTGTAAGTTCGACTATTTTTTAAAAAGCGTTCATCAATTATCAATCAATTTATCATCAATTATCTCAATGGATACTATGCAGCCGTGTACGTAAATTTCTTCAACTATTTCGTTTCCAAAATCACACCAAGTAAACAATCATGTGGCTTCTGTTTGTTTTCCCTCCGAATATCTTAGATGCTATGCCGACTGAGCTACACACAAATATAGGATGGCCACTGCGCCCAATACACGGATTCCCGTTTGTTACAGCCTCGTTTCCAGTGCGTAGATCGCACAAGGCTAATGAATTCAAGGAAGCCTGATATTCAGTGGAAATAATCTATTTGTTGAAACGTGACCACCGAATTGTGACTGTCCGTTCCACATGGTTAAGAATATGGTGAGGTTCATAAAGGCATGACCAGTTTCCATAGAAGAGAGAATTCACTTCGGTTGATGTGGTTTTAAATCCAGGAGCAGAACAGGGTTTATTTATACTTCCTCTGTTTATCTAAATTCGACTATTATCTCGGAAGCTCAGAGAAAGGATACTTTCACTGGATGTGTGAGACCTCCTTCTGAGGAGTCCTCACTTGAGGAGCAAGTCAATACCTGATCACGATATGTGGTTTCCGCTATTGAAGGGTGAGTGACGCCCTGTCCAGTCTAAGTGAGAGCTAATCACATACTACTGATCAGCCACTCGTGGCAAGACGGTGAAGTTTTCAACCAGTGGTGGAAAGGTCGAGGGTTCGAAACTCTATGGGTTTTGTGAGATGCGCACTGCTGATGATTCCCAATGAAGACAAGCAGCCTGTACGGTGCTTCTCGGCTTTTCAGTATAGATCTGCTTCGCTGACAGGATGAAATTTCTATTGAATATTATCGCATGGCCCACTGGACTTTTCCATGTTCATTAAAACGGGTTGTGGACTACAGTTCATAACTAACAAACAACACCCATGAACTCGTGTACTAGTCACGCGTTTATTCGATGAAAGGACTTGTGGTATGGGCATTCGAAAAATCCCCCCAAAAAAGGTGCAAAACTCACCAACACTGATCATCCTTCTGGGTAATGGAGGAACGTTATCCTGAAGAGGGCTACGGACATTGGTAGACTGGAGGTCGGGGTTAGATGCCTATTGGTATAAACACATGAATTAGGGTTATGCACTGCCACTGTACCATTTCTAGCGCGAGAAGATATACTAGGTGCTCAAGAAAATGCTTTATAGAAACCGGACGAACCCTTCCTGATTCTTTACAGGGCGGCAATAGTCGAAACTACTCAAAAAACGTTGGTGACACTGGTGGCGGTGTTACTTAGCAAAGAGATGGTGGGGAATTGGACAACATGTTGTATGTTTGTCTGCGCAGGTAGGTGTTTTGCTGACAAGATACACAAACCACTTACATGTGAGAAGAATGGGATCCAGGATGTACAAGGCCACCAACATACGCACTTATTATGTAATGGTCTGACAACAAAGAAGAGTTGAACACCGATGCCTTGTTGTCCGTGATGATGACGTTGATGATGATTATGACTGACCACTAGGCGAGTTACAACGCCCACTAGGCACAAAAATGCTTTATTCAGAATTAGGAAGATGATCACTGCTCACAACCTTGGTTGATTCCTAATACTGGAGTAGATTGTCTAGAGAGTTCAGTAAATTAGTTTGACAGGTGTGTTGTGGTACTTTCAGAACGAACCAAATTGACAGTGTGTCGTTGAGAAGTCATCATGAAGGGACGAGTACACGCTCTATGAAGTTTGGGCTCACAATGATGTAGAGCTGAGGCAGTCAAAAATGACAAGGCTTCAGAGTTTATGTTATCTACAATCGACTCAAAAGCAACGTTCTCTTCTGATTAAGAAGGACAGTCATTGAGATAGTTATCTTCACTTCTTATCATCCTAGTCATTGTGAACCCTTACCAAAAAACCTTTCTGTTTAACCTGATCAAATAAGCACACCTCACTCAAAATTTGAGTTGTCCGCGCTAAGGAGGTGTGCAGAGAGGAAAGGTTGTGCGGCTTTATCGAAAAATAAGCTGGATGTTTTCTCACGGCTGCTCCGTGCATGCTTCCTTGGTTAATTTCCTGTAGGCTGTGGTAGGTCTCTCCCTTCATTTCTGATAGTATTCTAAATCACGTGGAATGTGCCAGCGTTCTTCCAGTAGACGGATTAATTAGACAAAAATGTATGAAATTTCTGGTCGGAACGACCTCGTCATAAAGAATTACACATACCCGTCAGGCTTGACATTTGTTGCCAAGCTACCCCGCACTAACTAATCAATCAATGTAACGAGACTCGTGATAGACCTGACAGATAATGCCTAATAGCCAGAATGTGAAAAGGCATACAATGCAGAGGTAGGTCGAGAAAGACGTTCATCACCAGTTCAGACTATTGCTAAACTGAGAATTACTTACTTTCATCTGGCTGGGACCAGAGTTTTCCGGCATTTCTGCAACGAGAGTTTGAAAGATGTCACACAAATGTCATACAAACCATAGCTCACTGAGACGACTGTTTTAACACGGTAGGATAGGAGGATACGTATCTACCGCAAAGACTGCGCTTCTCTGTTAACTGAATTAAAATGCCACGCCAGATAAGAACCAATACTTGAAGCGACAAATTGTATAATCGTCTATCTGTATCGGCTGATTGGTGGCACTTAAAGCAAGAAATGTGTCCGTATGCCACCGATTGTGTTAGGTTTTCTGGTGCAAGGTCAGAAGTTCTACTACATAGGGACAGGCAACCAGCCATGGTTTAAAACTTCCTTTCCAACGGACCAGGGGCTTCTTTTTGTCAGTGGGATTATTCAGTCTGTACGTTACTGGAGACATCATCCAGTGTTCGGTGCTATCGTGGTTTGTTCCTTCATGTTTCACCGAGATCTCTGATATGCCAACAAACGAAAGACTTTTCAAGCAACCTGGAAATATTCTCATCTTCTCCGCGATCGCCCTGTATCTCCGGTCTTCCGGATTCAATGTGCCCAAAAGCAAACGTATCGAGAAACCGGAGGAGAACAATGGGATGAAGAAGCGGTAAATCAGGGTTGACCTAGACGACTGATGAATAGATATCGATTAGGTTGGCTGGATCCTGGATCCTGTACCGCTTTACGATTTCGGTTTTTGCCAAGATACTTCCTCCACGTCAAGGAACGCGATCAGTACATACTCACTGCATTCAATCTCATTCGGTAATCATTCCCGAGGACTATTGTTCATGATGTCCAATCAGGTGATCCTCACCAATGTCAAGTGCATTATGCAACCGCAAATGAGGACAGCGAACTGAATTCCCAAGAGAAAAGTATTGCTTGACTCTTTGTTTGCTTGACATCTTGATAGACGTGAAGCAAACTGAACGGCAGCTACAATCCACCTGGATATTTCCGCTTCATAAACTCAGACACATAGAAAGGCTTAAATGTCATGCATCTTCATGTAACAGAGTACTTCCTCCCAGTTCGGCCGCTAAGTATACAGCCGATTTCCGTCGCTTTAGGACACAACTGAGAAGCATCACGTTTGTTACGAAAAGTTGGCAAACATCTCACTCTTATAACCAAGATAACCTCATTAAAAGGTGGTTGTTAAAGAGGGAGTTCCATATTTTTGTTGGAGTATTCATTGAACCTGAAAAAAAACTTAATTCCAGATGGACCTCTCAGTTGTGATATTCTTCAACTGAATGTGCTGCGCAAAAGGATGCGTCATGTTTCAATCTGTGCGAGAGTTATTTGATTTTCCTTTTAAAAACAATCGGAAGAGGGAATGATGAACCCCAAGAAGGGCGAAACCGGTCGTGGGCTGCCGAAGAGTTTTCTACTACCTTATTTGTAGTGCTCCTTCAAAAAACGTCGCTTCTCAATGTCCGGAGGCCAGCGGTCCTCAATAGCCGAACATCACATCAATTGAACGGATGTGTCACGTGCGGGCTACGGACTAAATGAAGGCATGCTCTGATTGGTCAGAATGCCAGGCAATCTGGGTCGAGCATCTTTAGCTCGACGCTTCTCGCCCCCCTCACGGAGATTCTAGCGCGACCTTGTGGAACATTCTGTGATTACCCTATAAATATAATTGCAATAATCCCCCTTTGTGTCCAAAAAGGGCTGTCTGAAGCTACCGTGCCTTTTGATATACCATAGTGAGCGGAGCAGGAAGCCAAGGACCGACACAGAGTTGCACGACTGTTCAAAAAACACAACACTCAATAATCCTGCTCGCAATACATTGTGTACACCCAGACAGGTAAAAGCTCCTTACAAAACTTGTATCCTCGAGCCTGCTAAGAGAGTAATAGCATAAAACAGAGGTTCGATCACGAAATTTAGTCAGCTTTACCAACTGCCTATCTTCTTACTTCCATTTGCCTTATTTAGGCAGCAGAGTTGGTTAAGGACATGGTAAAAACGCTTGGCGTGAAAATTCTCGTTCACACCTCATTTATCGGTTTGTTTCTGATCACAGGAAGACAACTGTTCAAAACGGGCCTCCAAACACATTCCACAATGGTTGGAGAAAATTGGTAATCCAACCAAAGTCCAATATCCGGAGAATCTGGAGTTGTGAGCCATTTGGTCACAACAGGTCATATGGTTCTGGGCAGAATACGCTGCCTATGAGGCTGCTGAAAATTCTTCGACAGCCTACTTCTGGTTTCATCTTTCTTTGGGCTCATCAAGTAACCGTAGTTCACCAGTTTCCATCAACCTTATGTTCTACTTGAACACCACCTTTCACGTGATCGACGGTAACATCCTACCATATCTCAAGTGTCACGTCAGGTGAAATATGAGACGCTGTCTGTGTAGCACATTCACCCAAAGAATGTCGTCAACGGGAAGATCCATTTCTCTCCCTTTAACACCAGTGTTATTTGCAAATGAGTGTATTCCGCCTGGTCATACGGTTGTTTTCGGAATAGGACGCGACTATGGCATTGACCAAAGCTTAGTTCACCAGAATGTGGTAACGAACAAAGTGTGCACGGGCGTTTTTCGCTCAATCCGTCTGGATGCTGCTGGTGTAGTTCCCCGATGTTTTGACCTATCTGACCCTATTGAGTAACGGACACTCATATATTTTACAACGTCCCCGTTGTGGATGATTGACTTGAGCTAGAGACAAGCTTACCATTCAACAAAGGATAAACTGGTAGATGCCTGCCATAAAACGTCTGCGCGTCACCGAATGGAAATAGGCATCAAGAAGCAATTGGATTTATGTTGCGTCAGAAGAAACCTGATGATTAGCACTGGACAAGCTGTTGAATGGCAACTGTCGTGAAAGCCTAGTCCTGCTGAAAAAGTTAGAGGAACGGATCAAAACTCACCACGATCGGCAGTTTTCTTTGGTCCTTCACTGGTCGCGACCTACAATAGGTAACAAGAAATGTCCAGTGTGGAACAGCTAAGGACTGGTGTGTGTGTGTATGTGTGATCGAGTGATATTTACGAATTTCATTTGGTTCGGCTCCAACTTGACAACAGTCAAGATGCGATCCAAGCACAGTGCCCATTTTGTTCCTCTGACTCAAAGGCCATCACCTGACCGAAAATCGACTTTGACCTTACAGCCCACCTATAATTCATAGTCTTTCTGATTCTCGTGTAGTTTGTGAATGTTCATGCAGGTGCGGGGACGTGTACACTGACAGAACAGACAGGCAGCTGAACATATTCCGAAACGCGTGATCAGGACGGTGTTAGGGCGGTAGTCAGCAAGCTTCAACCTTGCGTTATAAATCGTCTGGCACTTGTTGGAAGCAGGCTGTTAGGTTGCTCACACAAAATCTTTTAGAATCCTGCTACAGAACAACTCCAAAATTTTTGGCGATTAGCAAACTGCTGTAGGTCAAACTTCACCATTCTTGTCTGCGTTCATAGAGTCTTGGAATAGGCTATATGATTGCCATGGCATCGATCAGCTGATCTTTCAAGTAATCAATATCCACCCAGGGATGTCCTAACCCTACCTGATATTCAGCTTATATATTTCGCGTCTGTGAATGCATTTTAAACAGGTGTATCCCATTCTGACAAATGGCAACCTGGAAAAAGTGTGAACATGAGGAATGTTGGTAGCTCGGGTTGTATAGATTGCCTTTGTTCCGTTCGCTGAGCTGGGGAATTTGATTGCGAACATTTCCTCACCAGCCGAAGTAGTATCAACAGTGCGTGGTGAGTCGACAGTCTGCCGTAATGTGTCAATGCGTATGCGTTGCTTGTGCTTATATATGTCTTATTGACGCCGGGACGGTGACCTATGAGTATGATTGGTCGTTTGGACGGACGGTCCCGTTTGTTGGATAGGTGGCTAGCTCTCTGGTTGGTCGGCTTCCAGAGGACCTTTGAGTCTGGCCTGTCCGACTGATTCTGTGTGATCTGTGATCAGCTGAGACACCGATTAACACTCATGTAACTTGATCCGTTCATTTTCTTTGCGTTGGTGATGCTCCCATTGCAGTCTTTGATTTCTATATGTTGATTGACGGAGTTCGTAGCGGAGTATCATGCCGCTTGGAACCCCTTGGGTGTTGTGTTTCTGAGTGCCAATACCTCCACGTTTTCTAGACTGGATTCATGGTCTTCTTGGTCCTCGTGTATTAAAACCAAGGAGACTAGATCATGCGACAAATACACTCGTTTGCAAATTAATTTGGTTTTCACGGGAGACTCAAGTGAATCTCTCGTTTATGATGTTCTTCAACTTAATGTGCTGCACAAAGGCCGCCTCATGTTTCAGTTGGTCCGATATTCGAGATATCGCAGTATATTTTCATGGAAGGAAACTACTCACAAGGTTGCTGTCGAAGAGTTTTCAGCAACCTTGTGAATAGTTTCCTTTATGAGACTAGATCATGTTGTCTGAATGTTGCAGTGTGTTCTTTAATTCGTCTAGCAAGTTTTCATCCTGTTTATCTAACATAGTATTCGTGGCGGTTAATGCAGCTGACTCGATAATTAGCATTTTTTCTGGTGTTCTGGTTCACGGTCTCCTTCGGCCTTGAAATCAACTTTCTCCGTGTAGCCTTTGGTTTGTGAACCAACCGAATTCCTTTTGGTTGTAATAGCCTTGCTTTGAGCTCCATTCCAACAAGATATATATAGGCACAAGATCCACGCGTACACGCCGACACACTGCGGTGAACTGCCAACCCGCCAAGCACTGATGGTGTCACCTCGGTTGCTGAGGAAAAGTTTGTGATCAAATTACGCTGCACAGCGAACAGAACAGCGACTATAAATGTTCTCCGTTTTACTTCAGGGATAGATCACACTGACGTTGAGACAGAAAAATTAGGAGAGCAAACACGGGGGAGAGAGACTAAACACGGACAAAGAAATAAATAGGTGGAAGTAACCGGCAATAAGAAGGGAAAATAAACACGAACTTCGAACGCTTGCTTGGGCACAGCATCATCGATACGACGTAATGCCGAAAGTCTTCTAGACACTGATCAGAGCCCTCATCTGACCTTAGCCAGGTTATCAAAATTTGTCATTTCTGTCAGTTAGTTTCATCAAGATTACTAAAGTCTCGGACAACTAATTGATTGCCAACCGAATCAGACGCTTTCAGATAACGATAATTGAGACAGTTGCTCACTCGGCATCCTTCAAATCAGCAAGTCTGATGAGTCAGACGATGCATAAAACGTTGGTTAGGAGTCTAGATGAAGACGGGTCGCATAGAATCCTTAAAAAGTGTGACTCCGACGGGTAAGAGGGTAGATATATTGGCCATGTACAAGCAACAGAGCAGGGAGCGGTTATTCTAAGGGATAATCCATTCGCATCAAGTGGGCCGCAACAAATGGGTGAATGTGGATGCACCCAAGGAAATGTTGCATGTCAAGTGGATAGTCAAGGTCTCGTGGTCCGGTGTTGCAGCACAGCGTCGCACTTTGAAGTACCACGTGGGCAAACCTCTCCAGACAAGAATTCCATAGGCTGTTCGTGGAGGGGAGTTTATATCCGTCACTGTACTGCACAAAAAATCCACACCACCACGACACCAGAGCTACCGCCCGGGGAAAGTTTACGCTTCGAGTACCCTGCGCCGGCAGACCTCTGGGAAATCGAATCACAAGAAGCCGCCATGCCTAGAAACACAAATCTTCCTGAGTGCTTAATGTGGAAATGTGATCGGCACATCTTCGACAACGAGAGCAGTTCGCCTGTCCGTCGAGGGTGCTGGTTTCCCAGGTTCATCCGACTCGATGCAATCTCAGTGGAAAGGAAACCAATCCGAAATTTTCAGAATCCTTTTTTTTTCTTTGAAGATAACAGATAAAAGGCTTCATTTTAGCATCTTTTTATCATCAGCATACAAGCCGGAGGATGCATATAAGGACAGCTAAGCTCAGAATAGGCATCCACTTGGTAGGCATTGATTCAAAGGTGACCGCATATTCTGAAAGTAGATGATCAGGAATGAATTGGTAGGCCACTGGACAACTGGACAAGTTAGATGGAAACGGATTCAGATCGCAAGATCCGGTTGGGGAGGGAGGGGTTAAGACCTTGAATCGAGTCTCCATATGTGGCATTCCTGGCTGCTCCGTAACCTTCCTGTCTTGAGTAATGTCTTTAGGAACTATGAGCCATCTGCTGTCTCGAAGTCATCTTGTTTACGCTTATTTGTCGAATATGCGGATTTCGGTCAACGTTCTTCAACCAGACGAATTGGTTTGAGCAACATACAGTGACTTTCAGTCTGATGTTGCTTATACCTAAACGGTTCACATAAAGGCCACGCCTAAGTTGTTCATTATATACAAACCAGAAAGTTGGTAAGTGTCATCCTTACAACCAGTTAGTAATCGAGTAGAGTGACAGGACACGTGACAATTTTGACAAGTGAGGCTTGAGAGGTGGAATATGTGACAACAGAGGGTTCTGTTAGGAAAGGACTTACTTTAGCCGTGTCAGGGATTGCATTCTCCTTAATTGCTACAATGGGAAATTACTCATCAAGCGTTTTAGGGATTGATCCCGGATGTGTATTATGAATAAAACACCAATACGGAGTCAACGAAATCACCGCTAGTTTAATCATACCGGAGGAATGGGGGTGGATCATGGGCACACGAGCTGTGTCTATGGAAACGAAAACTGATTTCCTGGCTTGTCGAATATATGGTTCCCAGAATATTGGGTCCCTGGATCCAGTATTGCATAGTTTGAAACTAAAACTGACCTGAAATGTTTTGTCAATGTAGAATGACTGAAAAAATGCCAAGTAATGGGTAAAAATGGAACGGTCTTCGTGCTCGTTTCACGGTTGGTTCCTTGAGCAGCATTCTTCACTTGCCTGATGGGTTATGTGTACGCTGATCAGCATTTTCGTAAAGAGTTCCATTCAAACTGGGGTCTACTAAATTCTCTAGTCTTGATATACAAACCATACGATACCGTTTACTAAATTGGCTACAGGCGAGATGCCTGTAATTTGCATTCAAGCAAACAAGGTGTCAAACTGCATGTCAAAATACTAAGTTTATCTGCGTAAAAACGACCGGTAAATTGTATGAATCTTAACCTACACAACAAGGAACAACACAAGGTTTCAAGCCGAGCATTAGAGCGATACACTAGCTTGTCAAGCGCTTCTACATAAGCAAGCATCGAAAAGTGCAACACAGGTGGAACAAAACTCACCAGCAGCCTTTTTCGGTTTCGGAGTCGTCCCCTCCTGTGATGTCACAGATGAATTTTCAGAAGGAGAATTCTCTGATGAGAAGACATGTACATAAAAAAAAGTGTCCTACGTCGTTCAAAATTTGCCTCGGTCTAATGTGAGATCATCTAAGGGGAGCCAAGGGCTGGAGTGAGAGAGGTCTCCTTCTGCGGTGTCTTCTCAGGGATCACCACATTATAGATACCCGGCATTGGTGTATTTTGTCGACTTTATCCTGAGGACCACTTAGAAATGCATTACAGTTGCTAAATGGATAAACTTATGAATATTGTCAGTCTTGTTCCTCTAGTTGCTAAGGGAATTTCAAACACCAATTTTTCCGAGTGGATGTGTAAAAGAACTGAGAAGTTTCGCCGAAGTTAATAAGCATTAATATGGCCTATTCAGTCAAAGAGTTAGCTCAGGAAAAAAGACGCTCATATCCTGCAACTCAAAAGCAACGGCCTACGGATCCCGACGTATCAATTCCTGCATGTTCTCCTAGAAGAATGCTATCTCGTGCCCGTGTGTGATGGCTGGAAGAAACCGGACCAAAGCAGGATTGCGTCACATTCTTCCGAAACCAGTCATATCATCGAGAGAGAGTACGCCTTTTATGTCATATACCGGATAACTCAGAACCGATCACGCCTGGTCCAATTCAGACCGTTATTGATTGCAGAAGCGATTAGAATCCGACGGCATGACCCATTAGGTAGTAATCCTACCAAATCTGGCTACTATGCAGTGCGGAAACCGGGTTGTCGTTCAAAAACCTCACGAAGTAAACTCAGTCTGATCACTGAGTGAGCGCGCATTCTAAGCCAATAAATAGATATAGGTCGGTTTCTAAAGAATGACATTTCTCCTGCCTGAAAAATTTCGACGTCAGAAAAGTCAGTGTGAAAACGTTTGTCATGAGAACTGGTCAGCTTCTTAGAACTGCTTCGTTTTCGAGGCAGAATACCGTGTTTAATGGCTATAACTCACGTCACTGTCCCACAGTAATACCTCTCACGACTTGGGATACCTTTTTAAGTAAACTCCTGAGGCCGAAGGGGAGCTTTCTGCATCGACGGCGCAGCAAGCCAGGCCGATAATCTGTTGGAAGTTTAATGGAGATTTCACCCTGTAAGTGAAGGCAGTCTAGGTTAAAAAGCCGAGGAGCATTGTACATCCTTACTGGAAATCATCATCAGTGATCGCCCATGGTCGAACGGCTGTGTTCAAACTACTATTCAGGAGGTCGCGGGTTCGAGACTCGCTGGAATTTCATCAAATGCACGCACTGATGATGACTCCGAGTAAAGATGAATCAGCTGTACAGTGCCTCTCGGCTTTTCAGTAGAGACTGGCTTAACTTACAGGACGAAACCTCCACCAAAAATTTCAAAAGCTCCTCACACTACCAGTGGTATATTAGTTTAGAAGAACAGGCAACTGGTCATTCAAAGAACTGTCATAATGCTGCTTAAATGACTTTCGTTTCGAAAACCGAGAACGCTTCATGACGTCTAAAATAGCACATAGCGGCCCACCAACCAAACAACTCCCGCGTGAAACTGAGCCCAAATGGTTACTGAGTCTTTTCCCATAAACATCCATCTCACGGATGAAGGACAAGCATAAAACTTATTGTGTAAAC
Source organism: Opisthorchis felineus (assembly GCA_004794785.1). Classification (NCBI taxonomy): domain Eukaryota; kingdom Metazoa; phylum Platyhelminthes; class Trematoda; order Opisthorchiida; family Opisthorchiidae; genus Opisthorchis; species Opisthorchis felineus. The sequence goes on from SJOL01009060.1 coordinate 371,454, forward strand.
ATCCAAGAAGTTCAACTTATCCGCCGCGCCACCCGAAGGAAGCATGATGGCTGAGATACTGCTAGGTTACCCAAGCCCAGACAGGAGCATCCGAAATGCCCGGGGTTAAGTTCGATCCACGGACTTTTTGGTCATTAAGTCCACTCACTGACCAACGGTAAAAGATAAATCAGTGACGTAGAAGTTAACAGACACATATTGCTTTCGATCCGCTACACTCCCTGTGTCTCAGTGCCCACAACACGTCGAAGCAGAAGGCAGATATCAGACGGATTCGGTGGAACAAAATAGCGTGCGATATATAGACGTAATACACTACTCATAACGTTGCTGAAAATTCTTCGACAGCCCATGACCGGTTTCACCCTTCTTGGGACTCATCAGGTGTGCGCAGTCCCCAAATTTCCGCTAACCTTATGTTCTACCTGAACCCAAATTGCACGAAAGTAGCGCAGTACACTCATTTGCAAACCAAATTGGTTTTTGCGGGATACTCACTTGGAACCCAGCTGAATCTCTCGTTTATGATGTATTACGTCTATACATGTATTGCGATATCTCGAATATCGTACAAACTGAAACATAAGGCGGCCTGATGCAGCACATTCAGTCATTTAAAAACATCACAAACGAGAGATTCAGCTGGGTTCCAGGTGAGTCTCTCGCAAAACCAAATTTGTTTGCAAATGAGTGTATTTCGTTAACTTGCGATATAGTTATCGCTACTCGATTTCTCAGAAATCGCGTATTCACGGATGTCATAGAAACATTCATGACGTTTCGGTTGTGTGGTATTTCTAAACGACATGTGAAACACACAGGCAAGTCTCAGCAAATCATACAACAACGGAAGGGTTAGATAAATGTGAAAAGCAACTTACTTTTACCGGACTGGACAGAGAAGAATCCTCCATTTCTGTAGTGCAAAAATCAAACATTCAGATAAAAATAAGCGTTTAGGTGTGTCAGAACTTTGGTATCCGCAATAAACTGTTGAATGAACACGTCAGCTGCAATTACGTCTTGTTTGGTTGCCCTTAACAGTGTTCACCAGCATGGTCGAAACAAATGATTAAGAAGCCGGTGCAAAAGGTCGCCTTGCCGGGTCTCACTACGTGATGAAATATGTTCTGAACATAGTCACCAAAAGGTTAGTTGAAAGCGGCGAGTGGGGTAACTGAAACTATTGCAAGTTCAACAGTTCGTACGCCAAACTGCATTAGGATAATCCTACATTTATGCAAGTTCTCAGTTAGCCCGGCTGAATTTGTTTTTGCGTTGTTTACCTCCTATTTCAACTACTGGATACGTACTGCCCTGGCGATGAGATCCTGAAAACATCAATGTTCTTCACTGTGTTCTTGTATAATTTGGTTTCTATGAACAAATCTGTCACCCCATTGGCTACCTATTTCGCTTTGATCTCGGACCCGGTTAAATCGATGTATTGTTAATAAAACCACCTTGAGCAGCTGAAAACTGTCTGAATGGCGGTCTCTGTTGTCTCTGGTCACAGGTTATCCCCTGGACAAACTCCTGCGTTACGTCAAAAGAAGTCATATTTCATGTTGCGTATCGTATGAAAGATACGGTTGCCAGCAGACACCATCATTTCTGCTCATAGTTGGGCTGAGTAATCCCTAGCTTCCGTGGCGAATGAGCCGGGCTGAAATTGAACGGAGAATAAATTCACTTAATCTCCTGAGGCATAGGTCAGGCTTCTATTTTCCTTAGATAATTGCCACCTACGAAATTCACAACCTAAAACACCGCCTGCATTCGAGTCTTGCCAACAGTAACTCAAAGCCATCTAAAGTGAACCCTTTTTTAGACGTAATACACTACTCATAAGGTTGATGAAAATTCCTCAACAGTCCACTACCGGTTTCGTCTTTCTTGGAGCTCATCAGGTAGGCACAGTCTCCGAGTTTCCGTCAACCTTATGTTCTACCTGTAACCAAATCGCACGAAATTAGCGAAATACTCTCATTTGCAAACGAATTTGGTTTTGCGAGAGACTCACCTGGAACCCAGCTGAATCTCTAGTTTATGATGTTTCTAAGCAACTGCATGTGCTGCACCAGGCCGCCTCATGTTTCAGTTTGTACGATATTCGAGAAATCGGTAAAGACCGGATTCTTTTATTCCAAGTTCCAAGAAGGGGGATTCGCAAAATGGTTTACTCTCCACTAAACAGGATCCTCATTCATTCCTTTTTCCAGCGTTTCATTTGTGGTCCAGTTTGTAGCAATAATCGTACATGGTGCATTCACCTGTATCATGACTGTATCATGACACCTATAAAAAAAAACTTTATCTTGACGTTCTTTTCTGTATGCACATAGGGTGTGAACTGTCCGCAAATATGGACAGCCCCTTTGATTTCGGGAATCCTTCAGCTGGTCATCCTTAGCTTTCCTCAGGTCAGTATTTGACCACAGTCGAGCTCAGGCCGCGATGGCCGTGCACTACGCAAGTTTTACCAGATTTAAGCACGAGAATCCTAATCTTTATTTACGAACGGGGTGGGTGTGTCCTCGAAATAGATCGAAGACCAAAAGCTGGGCATCAATCGAGATCTAATCCAGATTTATTGCCGTCATTGAGGTAACGTAAAGTAGCCCAGGTGAAGAATAGTTCACAAGATGTGTGGACCTTGGCAGTTACTACTCGAGGAGTCGGATGAGGGACCCTGTATCCTGTCTTAGAGTGAGTTAATCACGCTGCTGATCAGCTGCTCGCGTTCAACCACTAGCCGGAACGCCGCCAGTTCGAATCTCCTTCAAGATTATTGAGATACACACTGTTGGTGATTCCAACAAAAGGATGGAACAACTGCACTACGCTTCTTGGAGATCTCACTGAAAGATGTTCAGCTAGTCCTTTTGGCCATGCTGTCAAGGTGGTTCTTTTAACGATGTGTTAACGGGACATTATTCGAAATAGATGGCTCTAAATGGGTTCTAGTTCAAAACCGAATAGATCAATAATGAATATTGGGTCAGTTAATCAGTGTACCAAATTTTGATCACCTTGAAAATGAGAGATTCGAGAATTTCAAGAAAAACGGTTTGGTTCCAGTAACATTCTGTGCACCACTCTATCAAATACACTACTATGCTTTACTACCCCGTATCATACTATGCCACACTGCACTATCATTGTGCACTGTACTTTACTATAGTGTATACAATACTGTACCATGTTGTGCTTTACTACAGTGTATTACACCGTACCATGCCTTACTATACGATGTTACACCATGCTGAACTATACTACGACATGACCCACCGAAATGATAAGATACTTGAAGAATTTGGACTTTTGTGTGAGCATGAATTGGAATCCTTAAAACCCTTATGCATGGATGGATTTGCGGATTCACTTGGTGGAATGACATAACTGATTCATCCATGGTTACCGATAGTACCCGGAAAGTACGTAGTGTTGTGCTGAAACCTGTAGTCCTTCTTAACAGATTAAATGCACGCCTATAAAACATTTCAACGATTCTTTGGTTTTTTCTGCAACTCGCGCCCTTGTTGGTCGAGTCGATGTAGCATGTGTTTTTTTCCATGTGAATCCATATTGCGTTTACGGAAATCGCTTTATCTACTCACAATTCCCCTAGGCACCGAGCTCTACTCATTGCTTGTATAACCCGGTGTGTGTGGATATCGTACTGTTGTTTGGAACTCCTTTATAAGTGAACGCAGCCAATTCCTTCATAGTGACCTAATTTATCGATTTTCGTTTTGTTTGGACCCCTCCCCTGTTTGTCTCACAGGAAATTGTTCACGGACTACCGGGTAATGAAACGAAGATGGTACCCCCTACCATCCCTATCTGAAACTGCACACTAACGATGGGAGTTCTTTCCCCTGTCGTTCACTGAGTTCATTTCAGTTCATCAGCCATAAACCATGCATTAAAAGAACGTTGGTTCCAGGTGCTACGGTTTCAGTCACCGGAGAATGGAAGAGCGTGAGAGATATAACCGAGCATTGGAGGCGATCGTATTGATGCAAGAGCTCCACTGACTACGCGATTAAGCCAGCCATTAACCATTGGTGCGTTAAGTCCTGAGGTCCCCATCCAGGGAGGCGGCAGTTACAACTCCACCAGAGTTGACTGGCTAGTGTTTTAATACTTCGTTGCCAGACCATGCATTGTACCCCCTCTTGGTGGCTTCCACTCAGCACACGGCTGGACGAAAAGAGCTCTGTGAGGTCGACGATCTTCTGCATGCGGAATACGTGTTCTAATCAGCGTAACCCGTGAAGCGTGAGTAAGTCATCTTTCCTGAGTGAGTTCTATTATCCTACAACCATCTGGCATAATACAACATTGCTAATCCGATGTTCCTACTAGGCTCGACAATCGAAGACACCGATGATCAAACACTGATGGCTTTCTTATGTCCTCTGCGAGCAAAAGTCCCGTTTCTGCGGTTGTTGTTGTTGTGGGTATTGAAACCTTGTGACAGATTTTGTTAACAACAGTACTGGTCAGTTCTACTACCTGGCATTCCACCTGCCAAAAATCCGTTATATTCTGCATAATTCAGCGGAGTCAGAAGGTGTTGACTTCGCCATTTCAAAGTGCGTTTCAGTCAAACAAGTCGATGTAAAGCCAATTTGATTGGTATGAAAATACGGCCAGAATAAAGTGTTACTTTCAAGTTTGCGCATCTCAAACGCATAACAGACCCCAGTAGACTGCTTCATGATAGAATTGATCAAAATATACATCAGATGAGAATCGATCAATAGTTGCCACGATTAAAATTTCATTGTCTACGTCTCGGTTAATGAAAAATATAAGCATCACAATTCCAGAAGCTCGAGGATACTGGTGGCTATGGCTGCCGTCCGAGTAGCAGACGTTAGGTCGTGAGGGAGGACGGAACGTTCTGGCAACCTGAGTCCGTTAACAGCGTGGTGGGATGAAATACGGCTTCGTGTTGCATGCACTCTCTTAGTGGTAATGTAGACCAGAGGAAATAGGCCTGGCTTTTTGCAAGCCATGTTCAGGTTGCCTGAACATGGTAACATAACAATGAACACCACCAGGAGTTACTTGTTTATCATCAAGGTGTTGATGTTAAAGTTGTGGGGAATAACCTGGTGACATTTCACTGGCAGTTTGTGGTTACCCGGACTGTCGCCTTTAAGATGGCGGTGTCCGACAGGTATGTATTAGGAAATGGAGTAAACTTACCTCGATTCCAGTTGCACACGATCATCAGGTGGACCGATGAGTACCCTGGTGACCAAAAATGGCTAGTCCCACTAAAGCATATGCGTCCGCATGTCGCGCAAATCCACATGGTAGAGTTTACACTGGGAATGGTTCGTGGGGCTTACAGCAATGAAATACGCTGCGTCTCAAAGTTTCTTAAGCAGGTTTAGGTCTTCCAGGCCGTTCTGACGAGTGCCAGATCCTCTCATGATCTAAGTTAGAAGTCATAGCTTTCCGAACTTGCCTGAAGGCCTCTTGCTCCAACTTGATGCTCAGGTATGTTTATATTAACGGTTCTGTAAGGTGTAGGCCCCTCGCCTTTGGACGTTTCCTCATGAGACACAGGACTATTTACAATAAGTCCCAACCTATTCCCTTCCTTTTTACCCCTTAGTAGAGCCCTCTGCCTCCACGGTTGTATAGCATCAGTTTCAACCACTAATGTATTGCTGTCTTTGAAAATGATGATGGAGACTGTCCCAAGAGCGAAGAAACGTGTCTCCCGGATTTCACTACAACTGACCGTGGACAAGTTGTTTCGGGATGTGAATACTGGTATCAAATGGCCCAACCAGCAGAGCCGCGGGCTCGCATCAGACTACATTGAATTTGATAGGCATATTGCCTCACAACCATGGCAGGTTACTTGGTGTCAGACCTTCCATGCTGGCTGATAAGAGAAAAGCGTTTCAGAAATATTTATGTTTAACCCGAAGTAAGACGCTGATGAACGGAACGTCGTAGTTCATCAATGTGATTCCACTGCGGAATGCAAAAATAAGTTACACAGGTCCCCAAACAGTAGTATATGGACTCGCGCAGCTGTGTTTTGCCAAGGGTAGGCTCTGAACTGAGAAAATAACCATCCAAACGGTGTTGAATCGCTACACTACCTTCGCAATACCAATACCTCTGTGCAGGCGGTTGGTTAATAAGGACTGAATAGGGCTTGGGAAAGAACACAGTCCTGCCCCACCCCGGCATGGAGTTCAAACGCATTCGAGACAGTTGCGCAATGCATAAATCTGTCTGCAGAGTCAAGCTTTCTTAGGACAACCCGCAGAGCCTTTCTGTTAAATGAGTCGAAGGCTTTGGTAGATTCTACAAAACGTTTCATTGGGAAGTTGCTTCCGTTCACGACAATTATCCTGGATTTGTTATGCCGCAAAGATGAATTCAGTTTTATTTCAACGGCTTCAAAATCCATGCCAGTGGTTAGCTCACTAAGCAGGATGCGAACCAGAATCTGACCGGATATGCACTGGAAACTAATTCTATTGACTTCCTTTCTCTTCGTTCGGATCTTGCAGGATAGCTTCGATCTCCAAATTGTGTTATGCATGCGCTGATGGGCAGCTCCGCGGATAAACCAACCAGCCCCGTTGCTCTGCTATCTCGAAGCTGGTCTATGGTCACCAATATTCCTGCCTTATTGTGTGCCGTGTCAGACGAGTCACATGGCTAAAATTCACATCTCCTGGCCGTTTTGGTGGTTTTGAAAAGTGGCGTTTCCAAGCCACCCGGATTATCGGGCTTGGTAATTTTTTCCGCACTTTTGCTTATCTTCTGTCAGATAAGGAGACCGACCTTTCAGTTGACAGCTTTCACTCCGGAAAATCTCAACGTTTCAACGGTGATCTTCATACAACCGGACCTCTCACTTCGTTTGGCCCATCGGTCATTTATTGCTTTCCGCAGCTGCTTCAGGAACTTGGTTCTGGGGCTTCTGATTTGCTTTCAGACCACTGTGTTCATCAAATTCTTCCTCTGAATCAGGGCACACATTGAATTCATCGAACTATTCTTACTTCTGTCCTTGTTTTAGCCGAATTGTATGCGTGGCGGTGGTTTGGATGCTCCATTATTAGGCTCAAGTGTCCTTTGGATGTTCTGGAGAATTTATTACCTACCGGCCTTTGCACCGAAGATTCGTGAAATTTCGAAGCAGTTTCCTGGTTCTTCGGTTTCCTCCCATCTAGGTTGAATGAACTACCTCCCGGTCTGCAACGTGGTAGTTTCTCAAACGCAACACGTGTTCTGGCAGACATCGGAGAGTGGCCCGTATTGCAGTCAGCTCCACGCATTAATTCGTGATCAGTACATCACGTCACATTGCCGCACAGTGATATGGTCGACCAGGTGCCCATGTCCACATGACAGGAGCAGCTTGTCTCACACTGAAAAACATGTTTGTTTCGAACGAATTCCAAATGGATCCACTAGTTTCTTCTATGACGAATATGGAGAACCTTGCTCTCAGTAGCCGGATTCGATTGGCCGCCATCCTTGGGTTGACGTATTTTGTTTCATCCGTTATTCTCCACTACACGTAATCGGCAACCGCGAATCTACCACCGTGTTCGCATCGGTTATTTGTGTCTATCCACTTCAGTGGAAAGTATGACCAGAGCCGGTCTCTCACGCCTTCCTTAAGATAGGCAGCCGCATTTCAGTGAGTGTAGTGCGGCATTTGAGTTCTTTCACAACAATGGCAGTTCGTCTATTAGGTCCCTCTCCATCCTTACCCAGAAAAGCCCTCGCTTTCTGGCCTCCACGTCTGACTGCTATTCATGGTAGTCTGTGTCGTGCGCGGGAAAGAAAGACCTTTTGACGACTGAGCCCCTGACAAACAAAATTACTGCTCAAATCCCACCCAAGATGCAACCTCATACGTGTCATGATGTCATGTGATAAAAATTTAGGATGGATGATCTTCGTCGCTTACCATTTCCGGATAAATATCCCGACGCCAGTCCCATCTTCAAAACTTCGACTCGGAACAACCTAGTGGTATCGAAACGGATGGTTGAATAGTCTCAACAACGGGCTGTACAAGATTGCACCACTGGCCTAGGTTGTGATTGCAAAACGAATTACAGTCATACTACACTCATACGTAGATGTTTGTTACCTGAAGGACTCACTGTGACTACTTTTCAGCACGGCACAAAATGTAATATGAAGCATCAGGATCTAGGTCATCCTAGGTGAGCAAGAAGCTTGTTTATTTTTTCGGACGAACGGCGATGGATGCCTGAAAACGGCCGAATCGATCAATGGTCATAAGTAACTCCTGTCTTTATTTATCATTTCCAAGGTGAGTAAAAGGAACCAGGCAATCAACCAACCATCGAACGACTGATCCAAACATGCATAACAAATATGCCTTTTTCAGGCTTCCCCCTGGCTCTGAGTGGTGTTCATCACCTAGTCGACGTTTTGACAGCTGCGTTTGGAGGACCTCACAGAGTAAAGTTGGTGGTTCTTCCAGCCTTAATTGGCAGTTGGAATATGTCCATCAGACACTCTCTCCCTGTTTCTCATCACGGTATTTTGGAGGAATCAGTTTCTTCTAAAAAGCCTTTATTTAAAAATCACATGGGGTGATTTCAGTGGTTCCTTTGCTCCACGTAATCGAACGTTCTGAACGCACACTACACACATAATCTAACCAAAACAAACGCTTTCTAAAGTGGGACGTTTCAGGTACCTTCATTTTATCGTTGGCCCAACTTTCTTCCCGTGTGTCCATAACACCGGGTTCAGAAATGAGAACCCCACAGTCTGGTAGCACCAGGCTGTTGGCTTCAAATCATAGTTAGAATGTTCACACTAAACCTCCAATCAACTGCCGACATACCGATACGTTACATTCCAAGATTATTCAAGCGTTCAATTGAGTCAACATCAATATATGCGTGAGTAAAGACAGAACATTGTCACGCAGTATAAGTTTCTATCCAGGATAACAACAACAGAGTACAAACCAAAGGGACGACACTCTACTGGAGAGTTCTTAGGAGTATACACTCCCCGGGGACCACGGCTCATCCGTTCTTTTGATAAAGCGCTACTATTTAACTCAGTCCCTCACTTTTAAAGTACTCAGTTTTTTTAATACAGATTCTATCTGAAATATTAACTAAGTAGCTAATTGATTTGCCTCCATTGAATGGTTCCACAAAAAAGTCGGTTAAAGTGTGTTGAAGAGACGAAAACACCTTGATGACTGAAAAATCAACACGTACAGGCAAAATTCGAGGGATTTCTGTTTCAGCCGAATTCCGATGATCAAAGATGTGATCTTACACAGTCCGACAACTACGAAGGGCGATGACGGGTAGATTTGTAAAGGAAGGAACATATGGGTGAACGCAACAATGGTTCATCGAAACAAACTGGTCGCGTCAATAGGTCTAACTTCATAATCCAATGACTCAGTCATCATATATCTCGACTAACCATGTACCCTCTCATTCAGTTTCCGTAACGTCTAAGAGAAACGACCCAGAAAGTAAAAAACCTCTAGTAAATGCCTAGTTTCAATGCAGAAGGTCATTTCACGGGGAATTACTGTAAACGCGCACAGTCTTTTCCCGCAGAACATGCGGCTAAAGATACTGTAGTCCAAGCTTCACCTGTTCAGGTGAATGCCCACCTAAGTTATAGAAATGGGACAATAGGTGAAATATAGTGATGGCCTCATCCGGACCCTTAGGATTACCTGAGCGTTGCTCACATGCAGCTGCTATAGAAATCCTTCCCTATCCATCTACAAGCCAAACTTTACACTATTACTGCGTCGAAGCGGTATATCCCTGAGTCGCATTGGAAGTGTGTATCAGGCTACAGTGCGGGCTGTTTTGTTGTACGACTGTGAGACTTGGCCTGTTCGAGCAGCGGAACTGAGACGTCTTCAGGTGTTCGACAATCGTTGTCTCAGGACAATAGCTCGTGTGGGTTGATACCGGCGAATCCGTAACGAGGCAACTAGAAAGCGAGTTTTCGGTTGTGCAACGGGAACTTCCATTGAAGAACTTCCATTGAATGTGTCCAGCACCAGAAGCTGCGTTGGTTAGGCCATGCACTGCGCATGCCGAACCATCTTTTGACAAAGAGAGTGTTGTTTTCTGTGTCCAATTCAGAGTGGTGGAAGCAGAGAGGTGGCCAACCCTTGACCTGGCAGAGGGGTATGAAGGAGACTACGAAACGCTTGGGTGCTGTCGGTGCTGCTCGCCTTCCAGGTTGGGGACCGCGTGATCCTCATTGCGCCTGGTTAGAGACGCTGCAAGACATGACTGTAAATCGATGTCAGTGGCGTTCCTATTGTTAGTTTCTATCCAGATTGCCTGAATGAGTGTCTGGAGGTGTATGCACTTTGGAATGATTGTAGTAAGCTAGCACCAAGTCCCTTCCCTGACCACCTTTATCCTTTTCTTCACAATAAGGCTTTCAAACAAATCATGGTTCCATGGCAGCGAAGCATCAGTGTTGAACACTGATGTCACGCTGTCCATGATAATGATGATGATGATGAATAGTGCACCATGTCTACACTGCTCCGAAATGACCAAAAGGGGACAAAATAAATGACAATATGGACAACAGTCTACGCAACAGACTGTCTCCTCTCTGACATACAATTATCTGTAGGGTTTATGAAAACTCTTCGGCCGATCACATCCGGTTTCGCCCACTTCGGATCTCATCAGGTAGGGGCTTAACCCCCGAGTTTCAATCAATCATTTATCGTGATTGAACACCAAATTGTATGTGATTGAGAGCTATGTATTTATTTTCAACTTATCCTGGTGTTTATGATGGGATAGACTGAATCACAGTTGCATATCTCGTTTGTAATAATCTTCCCGATTGGTTGCTCTGTGCTTCGTTAAAAGCCGCTTTCTCAACATCATCGTCAGCACAAAGCTAAGCCGCATGTGAGCATGATATTTTTACGAACTACCCACCAATTAAACCTCTAATCTATCAGCCTCAGCGGGTTCGAACAAGAGATAAACGCCCGAGAATTTAGTTATTGAAATAGAATTACTGATTTTTTTTAAAAAAAACTGTTGTTTAGTTCCCACTCGCCGCTTCAACCCCTCCGTGAGTCAAACAGATTTAACCACTCCTAGGGGTACGCCTTGAAGACACCAATCAAAAGTGAACTTTTCGGAGATTCTGTCTCTTTTAAAATTGGCTTAACTATTGAGCATGGCTTCAGTCGAACAGCCCTTCCTAATCAAACGGGGTCACATAATTCATACGCCAAAATGACACAAGCCACAGTATTATCGCTACAAATCAACTTACCTATGTGTACTTCGTCACCTGTGTTAGGTTATCGTCTCTTCTGGTATGTCTTTAAATATAATTGCATGGACTTTGTGCAAGCACAACTGCATTTTCGTTGTAGCTAATGAAATGCTAAGGGTGTGGTTGCGCCCAACTGACAAGGATGTGAAAGACAACATGTTCGTCTTCGTTTTAAAACGTGCACCCTAGACGTGTTAAGAAGGTATTCTCAAGGCACGAATACTAAAGTATTCACGCCACAGTGGTGCACACATATGTTCCAGTCAAGAAAAGGCAAGGATAGGAATCTAGTACTCCGCAGTTCTGTGAAATTTGGTGTAGCATCGATCGACCTTGACAATGCCTTGACAATTTGCCGATTAATTTGTTGCCAGTTTTACCAACTCTGGTATTCAGCTGTGATCGTCCTCTGCCGAAATCACATGACCTACGTGACATCACGTGACATCCAACTAACAGCATTTGTCACTGCTTCAGTAATGGCATGTGACGCGGCTAAAACACGTCATGTTGGGAAAAGATGCATCAAATTGCACTCCATGGCAAAAGGAGTTTGGTCGTATGGGCTTCGGTTTTCCAGTTGTCGGTTTCAACGAACCTAACTTACTTTTTCGTGTAGTGTGTGGCTCGCAGCCATTTTTAGACTGGTTCAGAAAATGCTTGGAATATTTGGTTTGAATGTCCAGTGATCATCTCCGAGGATTTCATGTCTACCAGGTCAGGGTTTGGGATAATTGTACAATAAAGTAAACCAAAGTAAACCAAATTTAAATGGCATTGGACGTTTTGGAGTGTTGAAGGGCGGTCGTAACTTGGGCATTGTGGAATTTGGAGTCGCGGAAACAACGCAATCGGTCAAAACCTTAAGCAGAGTTTGATAGTTGTTTTCTGTAAACCAATTCGTCATTTTTTCACTGTACATTACGCTGGAGCTTGTTGCGTAATGGCGGCGGTAGAAAAGTCAAAACATTCATCAAACTATGGTCCATTTCCTCAACACCCAAACGGGTTTTTGGACAAATAGTGACTGAAGAACACCGCTGTTATCGTTATCAGGAGGGCTTGATAAACAATCGATAGTTTTTAATTGGGCAACGTTTCACTTTTGACACAAAAGCTTCATCAGGCCAAGTGAGCAGGCCACCAAGTTGGCCAGTTTTTAAGGCAGACGGAGAACCAATCAGTAAGACGTCTTCATGTTAGCGTACTAGGTCAGTGTTGAGTTTATCAAGTCCTTCTGAAACGATGACTTCTCAATCGGTTCCAAACTTTTTCCAATTGATTGAAACAACCGCTGTTACATTAAAAGTTGATTAACTGGCGATTGGCCTGTTCGCCGAACTTGGCAACTGGTTTGCAAATGTTGCATCACGATTTGACGAGACATCGTTTGTGTGGTTGGACGGGTAATACCTCTCTTTCTGCTTGCATTTATCTAGGGCATATGGTGCCTCCAAATTGACTGACTGTTTGAGATTCATCCTGTCAATAGATTGATTGGTTCGTTGGTGATCTGTATTACGTTGTGGTCTGTCCTTCTAGCGGCTGATTGGTACACTAGCTAGCGTCCTTTTTTGGCTATTCTTCCTTTTTTCTGAATGGTCTGCAATTTGTGGTCCGTCTTTCTGGGGTCTGCCAGGAAAGGTCTCCTGAACAACTAGTACATCAGAATATATTGTAGGCTGACCCGGTCCTCATCGAATGGGCTGCTTTTGACCGCTCGTCTGGAGAGCAGAAAAGACAAGCAAAAAGGAGCTGAAAGTAATTCAGGGTAAAAATCGCATGACGGCAACCCTAGGATAACCTTAGTTTCAATAGCCCCGTAAAAAATGCTGGGCATATCCTGCAATAATATTCTTCCCTACCCTATGTCATAAATTG
>SJOL01009069.1:9634-176580 GCA_004794785.1 Opisthorchis felineus
AGGAAACATGGAAGTGCGGACTATTCCGCCGAAAATCCTGCGAAAAATTGGCAGATGCAAGTTAAGGTTTTGTAAGTTGGTGGGGTGGTGAACGTCAGACGCGAATCAGAGAAATATCACTACCCCGTTTGAACGTGTGGTGCAGTTTTGTATAGTTTCCGCTAGCAGTATACACAATGTTGAATGTTTTAGTGCGAAGCTATGGCTAATGCTGGGAAAAATTATTGTAGACGATTAGGTGGCCACCTGGATGCATCTGAAAATCGTTTTTGGTTTTCCAATTTGGTGAAGGTACGCGTCTGCTGTAGGACTGCTTGTTAGTTTACATTAACATCCTTCCTTGGATCTTTCCATTTGTCCCATTTTTCCTGCTGAAGCGTTGCTTTCGATACACTGCTTTGGGTATCTGGTGCGCATCCCCAGCATGCAGTGATGTTTTTTTAATTAGTGGAGATTGTGGAAAGCGCTTTAGAACAAGCCATGTTTGCAATGGTAACAAGTTTTAATCGGAATAGGTTGTTTTACCATGTGACAGAATAAAACCCCACAGAGGAAGGATTATCATAGCAGAAGCAATTCTTCTCATGCTGTTTGCCCGTCCAGTCTTTCCCGTTCAGGGTGCCTAGGGTATTCAGGTCACTGTGCGCCTTGATACAACTGTAGCCGGAAAATTCATTCCACTTTAATTATTCGGGTATACACTGTCACCAGGGACACTAAGGAAAGAGTTGTTGTAAGGTTTGTTTAGAAGGGAGATTGATTCACTTTATATGATGTACTACATTTGTTACATTTACTGATGACGAATAACACTTATGAGGTGTCTTCTTCCTTACAGAGGTCATCTTTCCTGGCACACAAATTTCTTTTAAAAACATTGCTACCTGTGAACACTCTGTATATACTGTTCCGGCTTTTTCGGGTGTCTGGTCTTCGGAACGCACAAACACCAAACAGGGCCGAGTTGTTCCTCAATTGGAAGTTGATGCAGACCTGACGCGAGTGGTCAGCGATGAACAACAGCGCCGTCAACTGCATTATGATCCTGACTCGGTGAACTTGTTCCAGTTAATCCAGCAAACTCCAAGCACTAGCTCAACCTCCGCACCAATCCAAACTCCATCTCCATGGGCAGTGCAAATCGCTAATTATGCTTTCCGTTTGAAATCCCCTTGCTTTATCCTCATTCCTAAAGGTATGCAGTTGACCTGTTTTTCCATTTTGATAGCATGTTACATATTTTCCAATGAATTGCACCAGGAGCTTGGGTAAATCACGAACCTGTAATGACAAAATCGATCGAGTTGTGTATTGCACAATATCCATTCGTTCACAGCCTCGGATGTGTGCATCATGTGGCTGTCTAATGCCTTATCTGATGGTCTCGTTACACTGTTCCTGAATAGTAACGGGTTTGGGTGGTTCTTATCCTGTCTGTTAGACAGACTCCAACCTTATCCGTGACGCGTTATTCCATCACTCACCTATGACGATGAAGAAACACCCCATTGATGCCAGGTATAGCCTTCTGTGCCATTCAAGTGCCATTTTCGACATGTTCCGCTATCCCATATCTACAGGACAGTTGTGACACAGTAGAGTGAGCCTTACCAAGACACATCAGCGATTGTCCAGGTTGTCACACAATGCAACCTCGTTTATTAACACCAGGGTTGCTCACCTCGTAATCACTGGTTTAAGGAAGCACCTTGAAAAATATACCCTCTTGCATAGGAGGCTAGAGGCTTGGTTACTCAAATGTGTTTTTGAGCTGCTGACATCCAAGTAACTGTGATAGTCCGCCCAGTGAGTGGTAACATCACGTTATTTATTTGGTATCTTCCATTATGCTTGAAAACTAGACAGTGTGCGTCAACTCCATGGAATAACTTGGCTTTGTAGTTTGACAGTGGTTCTCCAGGACCATTTTGAGAGGAAAAAATCAGCTCGGTTATTAGGATCCTCTGGGGTACTTACAAATTTACGTTTACTTTCTAGGGCAATAGTTATTCGTTAATTTCCGGCGGACGTTTATCCCGATAAAGCGACATACAAATATTGTTCCTATCGAGACATACTAAATTATTTTTCAGGAATATGAAATACGAAGTCCATTTGTCACATTTGCCTGAAGCCGCCCATAAACAACACAACTGACTCCACTTACAATGCATAAGTTAAGCCACCACGTACAATTAGGTAGAATTCCTAACGTCTCAAGGGTGGCTACTGGACAGACTATTGAGTGTAGTTGGTTTAGTCCTGACAGCATCTGGTGCGTTTCGAACTTGTGCGTTCTACACTATCCGCGCGTTACTTTAATGATGTATGTTAGGCTCATATTCGTATTTCCTAGGCATCCTGTCATACTTCACTTGGCTTGGCATAATTGTAATTTGTTCTCGTTTTGTTTTCCCTCCGTTTCAGGTATTCCGTACAAATTCATTAATGCAACACGTGATGACTTACTACTCCTTCGTAGTATATATTCATAACTTATTTAATGTACCTTAATACCAATGTATGATTTCACTACATCACTCTCAGATTTCCGTAGATTTTACGGATCATTTTACGAAAGCTTATGTGGCTACAAACCGTGTTCTAAGCGTGTGTCAGACACCTTTTTTCTTGGGGAATGGCGGACGCGACCGACAGGCTTACTGAGACTGTGGTCAGCTGAATCAGTTCATCATCGTTATCATCGACAGCAGTGTCTTTGATTTGCTGTCATACAATAAAGGGACCCGCTGCTGGACCAGTTGGTCTAGGTCGATTCAGTCCGTATATCTGGTAAGGTGGGGATTGAATGTGCGCTGGAAACGTAGATTTGCTGCAAAAGCGTCTTTGGTTGCATGACTATACAGTATTCGTTGTGTATCATTTTGGGGGTCTCCGTCAGGGCTATTGTGATCTTACAGGTTGGCTGTCGTTCTATTTGTCTTGCAGAACGTGACTGGGCTGAAAGATTCGTGCAACACGACTGGTCTGATATACGTAGCCTAACTGGCGGAATCTGTTTAACTCGTTTGTCTTAAGCGGATTACTGCGCCTGAACATTTGGTATGCGTGAGCATTACCGGGGCATTGCCTCGGATACAGTTGGTGTCGAGCACTAAAAACGTGCGTGCTTCTGCGTAGGGTCCATGTGGCATGAGTAGGATGGACACTGCGGCGGTGTATACTCTACCAGTGACAGACAATCTGACATCATGACATGTTTAGGTCGGTGAAAGCACTGTTAAACTTGTTGAGTCCGAAGGGACTTGTACAGCCCTTCATTTGGACGGATTTATCTGCAACGCCGATCGACTTATTTTCATACGTAGTCTTGTGTCAGTGTGTTATACTCGGAAGGCGTGAAACGCATGCTAAACACAAGTAGTTAGATTACCTGGAGTACAACTAATCTGTTCTATCGAGGCCAGCTTCTGAGGGGGACCCTTGGGCGATCTCTTGAAGTCATTTGATGGTAAACTTTCATAAACGAGCAACCGCACCTAGTGGGTCAGTGGACGTAGTTTCGGCAGAGCAGGCGAATGTGACTTGATTTCCTGATGGATGCTATCCGGAAAGTGCAGTGTATCTGTGGTATTCGTGAGCATGCACCGATATCACTCCGATTCTTTTGACGGGAGGAGTAGACAGTGAAGCCTGACACGGCCACTCATACGCAAGCTGAAAAGAGGGGAGAATAATATGCAATCCTGGCTGATACCAATGAATGTGGTCAACTTTGTCTAGCTTCTACCTGTAGTTGTACGAGAAGCAGTGCATTTCAGAGACAAGAATAAGGATTGGATGCCTTCTGTCACTGGATTCCTCATTACGGAAGTCGGTTTTGCTTCGACAGGTGTTTATAACTGCATATAGTTCTTGCTACTGTAACAGTCGTTCGCATATGACTATGGTGGATGCCATTCGTGGCACTTAGTTATAAGGGAAGTTGAAAAAAAAACTCAAATTTTCGGGTGCGGCGCTTGTATCGTCGGTGGAATTGGAAATTGTCCTGCAGGGTCTTGTCATACAGATGACTTCACGCTGCAGTTATTTCACACGATATCGACGTGAATCAATTCCTTCCTATAAACAAACAGCGGCTGATAGCTCGAAAAATAACTTGTTTAGAAGTGCGTAGTTCACTACCTAGTTGACATTCAACTTCATTCCCTTCAGGACAGGTTTAATGGAGGTCCAAGTTCTGTTCTCATTCGAGAGAAGCAACCTTTTCGATCGCGCTGTCTGCTGTTTTCGAAGGTTTGTCCACTTGCATTTTATACGCTCTTCGTGTTGCAGCCGGAATCAAAGAACGTTCAGCAGGTTCTCCATTATGCAGTGCCTAAAAAAGTGGTTTACATCCGGCCGCCCACCAAGGTTAATCCGTGTGGATATCGCCGTGTCTTTATATTTGCCTACTCGCGAGTAGTCTAGAAACGTCCAAGCGTTTTGTATACCTGAAACGCTGATCGGACACAGCGGAAGTCGTCCGGCCACATGGTGCCCTCCAACGGCGTGACGGTTACGAACTAAAATTGATCACATTACCATCAGTTACCAATGGCGCTGATCAATTACTTATTGCCGCCCGTTTTGGAACACATTTGTTGATTCGGACCACGCACTCGTCCGGAGTCGCTTGCACCCAGGGCTGCTAAAGATGTGGACAAGAGGCTCGGCAACTGAGAGACTGGCAGATCCCAATGTTAGACGAATTTACCAGGCCCACTCAAGCACTGGATATCAGACCGAACGGTGGCACTCCTTAAATCTCGGAGAAATATCCCAGCTGGTCCTGGAGATAACTTGAGGCGAGGAATTATCAGACAACAAGTGAAAGTGAGCGTGCGAGCCGACGGTGAAGTGTGGTGGACTCAGAAAGCCAAGGAAATGGAAGAGGCCCAGA
This sequence comes from Opisthorchis felineus, assembly GCA_004794785.1. Taxonomy (NCBI): domain Eukaryota; kingdom Metazoa; phylum Platyhelminthes; class Trematoda; order Opisthorchiida; family Opisthorchiidae; genus Opisthorchis; species Opisthorchis felineus. The sequence goes on from SJOL01009069.1 coordinate 14,538, forward strand.
AAGCCGGGAATACCGGAAGATTATTTCAGTTGATCCGTGCGACCGGTGCCCAAGAACCACCTGTGAGCGAAACCATCAAGGATCGGAATGGAGTGACCATCTCGAATAAAGAATAATGCCTCGAGCGGTTGGCCGAATACTTCGAACAACAATTGTCAGGGCCACCAGCTGCCACTCATCTGGATCCCACAGGTGACGTAGAACCCTGGACGGTGAACATGGAACCGCCTACGACATCGGAGATTTATGACTGTGTGTTCTCTCAATCGCCACCGAGACTTTGGTCCGGATGACCTCCCAGTCGCATTGTTCAAAGATGGGGGTGACTCATCATTCAGCCTTCTCTGACCTGTTTGCCTGCATTCGGGAAAAGGCAACTGTCCCAGACAACTGGGGAAAGTCAGTGATATTGCCCATTTTCAAAAAATGACTTGTAGTGAGTGTGGTGACCACGGGGGGATATGCTTGATCTCGGTCGTAACCAGACTGGTGGCATCACTTGTGCTTCGTGGTCTTATGGTGGATCTTGAAACACTGACTCGAGAGCAGTGGGGATTCCGGCCTGGCAGGGGTTGCGTTGGCCAAATCTTCACAATTCCTCAGGTATTAGAAAAACGCCATACGTAAAAACGATCCATAATTTTAGTATTCCTGGATTTCCAAGTTGCATTCGACTCGGTTGAGGGGTCTGTTCTCTTTAGCTCGTTTACCCCGAAGTTTGTGAGCATAATGATTTCTTTATATTCCTACACTTTCGGGCGTGTGAGAGTATACGGAGATGTCAGTTGAATCAGGTATAATCCCTGTGACCGCTAGCTTTGGAGGTCGTTTCGTGAATACGTTCGATTTCACCTATTCAGGTTTCGATTTCAACATGGAGCAACTGAACATCCGGCAGTGAAACATCAGTGTCAACACTGATGTGGCTGTCTCTGATGATGATGGTGACGACATGCAAGGTACACCGGTCCATGTGTCTATGACTAAACAACGACACATGGCAGTAAATTGAATTGTGTCGAGTTAGTTTCACACGTGGGCACCACCCTCAATAAGTACATTCATGTAATAATAATCGTTCAGCTTTGACATCCTTTCGGTGCCTAGCTGCCATTCCACCCGAAGGGAGCACGAAGGCTGGGACACTGCCAGGTTGCTCAAGCCTAGGCAGGGGAAGCCGAGATACAGGGGTCAGGTTCAAACCACGGACCTTCCGATCAGGCTACAGTTTGGGCTGCTTTATTGTGTGGCTGTGAGACTTGGCCTGTTCGAGTAGCGGAACTGAGACATCTTCAGGTGTTCGACAACCGTTTTCTCAGAGCCGTAGTTCGTATAGGTTGGTGTTGGTGTATCCGTAACGGGGCAGTTAGAAAGCGAGTTTTCGGTTGTGCAACGGGGACTTCCATTGAAGAGTGTGTCCAGCACCAGAAGCTGCGTTGGTTGGGACACGTGTTGCGTATACCTAACCATCGTTTGCCGAAGAGAATGCTGTTTTCCATGCCCAACTTAGAGTGGCGGAAGCAGAGAGGTGGTAAACCTTTGACCTGGCAGAGGGGTATGAAGGAGATTACAAAACGTTTGGGTGCTGTCGGTGCTACTCGCCTTCCAGGATGGGGACCGCGTGATCCTCACTGCGCTTGTTTGGAGACGCTTCAAGATATGGCTGTCAACCGATGTCAGTGGCATTCTTCTAGTCATTTTCTTCCCGGATCGCCTGGATGAGTGTCTGGATGTGTAGGCACCACTTAGTGATTGTGGTAAGCTAGCTCTAAATCCCTTCTTGTCCAACTTTTACTCTTTTCTTCACAACAAGGCTTTCAAATGGAATGGTTGTACGGCAGTGAAGCATCAGTTTTGAACACTGGTTTCATGCTGTCGATGATGATGTTAATAATCATTATCGCATCTTAGTGTGTGCTTGACACCTCAGTTTGATGAACCACCCCTTTTGTTTGACACGTGTATTTAGGCTTGGTGTCGTTTGGGTTGGTGTTTCTTAGGTTTGCCTCTCCTGGCACTGTACGGATAAGAGTTTTTGTATATGTGCGCTGTATGTGGATTTCCTTCTATTTCTGCTTTGCAGTCTAATGCGTTTCCTCATGCAGTGCATCCTTCCTCATTGCTGCTTGTTTTTCCACCCGCAATGCTACTTACTCGTCTGAAGCTGGGAAAATTTTGTTGCTGTGACAATTTGAGGTACTCATTCCGAATAGACAAAGAACTCATTCATTCTGGTGACCCATGTTGTGAGGTGCAAGTAAGCACGGTGGAAATTGATATCCAGTATTTTCGTCGACCCGTAACTTATAAGGAAGTCAGCAAGTGGCTTTGCTAGGTACGTAAATTTTGACAGGGTTGTGAGGGACATAGTGTTCTGCGTTGTATATATGGGGTCTCTAAGGCTTTTCTCAGAAAGAAACCATTTTTTACTTCTTCCTTCGTGCGACACTAGCGGCACTCCGTTCAATACCAGCAGTTTATTTTGTTGGCTCAGGAAGTCCTCTGGGCACCTCAAAATTAACTGCATAGATAGAGTCGTTGAACTTTGACCTTACTCTGAACATCCTATTTGACTGTCCAGAATGACGAATAAAGGAAAATTCCCTGTTTTGTAATGATATAACTATTACCATGAGAAGATTATCGTTCTTCTTCTACAGCGTCAATACCTTATACGGATTGTTTCAGTATGGTTTTCTGTCAGTGGTGGGGGCGCCTGTTGCGTTCACCTCTACACTTGGTCGAAAAGTTACAACTAGAAATAGTTGGCAACGCAAACAGTCGTCGCTCACCTGTAGAGGGCTAAAATCAATTTTTGAGGAGATACCGTAACTATCTTTGGCCATGGGGTCCTGTTCCAATTTTGTTCCCAGTCTATATGAATGGAGTAACTGCAGTTGAGCAATGTCCACTGGTTGCGGTTTGCTGACAAATGATGGATGCAGAAAAAAGATATTCCAGATCAAGGTCTCTTGCTATTCTACTCAGTCTGAGTTTTAGTCCAGATGCAGCTAGAAGCAACGGAAATTATTCAAATGAGTCCCCCAGTCTGTTTTAAAACTAACTAACTAACTAATATATTCTATCACATTATACTGGTTGGATAGCATAAGCGAAAAGAATGCATTATTTTTCCGCATTTTCATAGTTTTATTACCCGTGCTGGCTTATCTTACATTTGGACTTACAGAAAAGTATCATACTTTTTATTCTGAGTGAAATTTTGAACTACGTTAGAAAATTTTGTGGAGGCGATACAATGTTACTAAAGTAATGATCTTTTTAGCGAGCCTTTCCTTAAAACCAACGCATTTCCAGGTTTCCGCTTGTGCTTTTTAACTCACAAGGAAGTATTTCCATTACAGATGGCTTGATAACAATGGATTATCTTTGCACCGAATGATTCAATTCATCTACTGAACAAAGCCTTGTTGTTGCAACAGTAGAATTGGGTTCTGCCAAGCTAGTTAAAAAGTGTCCGGTTTTCGAGATTAACGGCCCCACTGCGATTTCCCAATTTGGGCAATGGTGATTTTGAGTCTCAGTCTACGCGGTACGATCGCATATGGGTGTACTGGTTCGGAACCGCCAAAAGTCGTCGTCGGAAAGGTCATTTGTGTTTGTCACTCACTTAAATGTTGCCTTGCTGATCGGCACAGATTTTGCTATCCACAAGACTAAAACGTCCTAATGGAATGGAATAGAAGGAAGAATTTTCTACTCTTGAGGAATGATAATGATCAGTTCTGTCAGAGGAAGGGCGGTTATCGAACACTGTTTTACTGGGGGTCTTCATGTAGTCTGGTTATTTTTAGTCATTTTAATGAACATGGAGTTATTTATTTCCGTAAACAATAATATGCATGCTAGCCCAACATCCCCGGAAGCAAAAAAGGTGAAATATCACTCGGTGAATACAATGATTGACAGTGCAACTACAGATACTGAGAATGAGATTGGGTCAGCTGCGATCCGATTGCTTGGAAGAATAGAGGTTTTTACATGCGCATTGGATAGAATGGTGCACAAAATTATGTGGCATGTGAATAATTTTACGGAATTTGGGCGGAAATGCGCGCGAAAGTATCACACTTTTTGCATCTGCACACGGATATTCGGTGTGTTTTTAATCAGATTGATTTACAAAGTATCCTCATAAACTGAGCTCCCGCATCTCTAACGTATAATAGAAATCCTTGGAAGGTCAACAGTTCTGTAAGACAAACATTCTCCGACCTCACGTGGATCAGTTGGACGGCTTCCTACTTTAATTTACATCTCCAAGGTCCAGCCAACAAGGGTTGGTTAGATCAGGTTTTTGGTTCTTCAAGTGTAGTGCCAAGTATTCTAGTTATTTCTACTTTGTCATTTGTCAGAAAAGTCATCTATCCCCATGCGTATCATTCTGACTGCCTTTATCTCGTCCGAAATGCACTTCGATGATATGATTTGTATCGTCGTCCCTGTGTTTTCGAGTTCAACAACCTGTCTTCAAGGAAATGTCAAAAATTCTCCTTTTGTTTGTTACTGAAGACAAGCAGCGTGCATTTGAAATTGGGACCTAATGGTATCGTTTGAAGTTTGTGCGTCCATTTCGTAAAAAACTTTCTCTAGAGGAACTACTGCATAGTGCAAATAATAAAAGGCCAATTTTCGGACTGGGACAAATGAAACTGGACCCATCAAGATATCGCTTTGATTGTACTGACAAGTCATCGAAACATGCCTGAGTTGTATCTGAGCGACAAAAGCTTGATTAACTTTGGGAAATCTATGCCAGTTTGATGAATCAGTAAGCATGGTAAGCACGTATAACATCAAAGTTGGTTAGACCTCGATCAGTCAGTCAGTTGTGGCGAACAGTGGATTACTTCGTCTTAGTTCTGTTAATTCTCGATCCGTCGTCGTTGTGCTCTCTAGTCACTAAACAGAGCTCGCCTATCCAAATGTGACTTGAATACTGGTTCGTGCCACAATAAATCTTCATTAAAGGTTTATGCGCTTCAAGCAATGTAATATTTTACATATTTTCTGTGTGTGTTGATGTTCAACACAACCAAGGTGATCATTTTATGCCGACAAAAAGTTGCATGCAGTTGATACGAATAACTGCAGGAATTACTGAATAAATCGGGTGATTGCGTGAATGAATGGTTAAATGCGTTAGTGAGTGAGTGACTGACTGAATTAATGAATAAGTGAGTGAATGAATGGAAAACTTGTGCAGAGCTTTTCATTCATCCTTCTGACAGCCACAGTTGTCATCCCATCTCTACTGTAGTGAACTCAGCATCCAAGATGCTGCAGCCGGTTTCACACTTTTCATATAGTATATTACATGTTTCGGCTAGTAATTCGCAGTAAAGTAAATTATGCTGCCTACGAAAAACCGGTATGCCGGAGTGTTCTGCACAACGGACCACGAACAGTTTGCTAATTACCACGCCGGTTGCAGATAAAAGATTGCGACTGATAAGAGCAAAACAGTTGTTCTCAAAATTCATTGACATTTGTTTACTTGGTAGTTAGTGACGGAGGATAAAAGTAAGAGTAGTTTGCCTTCGGTCCGTTACAGTAAATGGTTGTCCTCATTTTTACACTGACGTGCAAGCGGCTGGTTATCTGAATGAAAGGAACAAGTGTGAACCCTAAATTATTTATAGCTGAGAGCAGAACTTGATAACAGTCATGTGAGAATTGCACTAGAAAGTGTCCTGCGTGAACTCTTTGGATACATAAAATTATTAGTGGCTTATCAGGTCCAAAGTCTAGTAACTGTTAAGTCAAGCTGAACGAACACCGAGCCAGATAGAGAAGATACAGTCTGCTTGAACCACAAAAAAAGGAAAAAAAAAGATTTTTCGAACGAGACAAGCAGCAGCCTACGTGGCCAGTTTGCTACACCAAGCTCTCAGATATATATTGGGTGCAATTTATACCTTGGGGCCGATGGTTCTTTCGAGTGGTTCAAATTAATAACCAGTTGTTTCATTTTGGCTGCTAAGCTGTGACTTCTAAGTCTTAGGGTGTGGAATCTTGTGGACCGCTTTTTTCATTGCTGCTAAAGATGCTTTGGATTTCATGAGATGATCTAGCTCGTTTTTCGTATCCCTAAATTAGGATCTGTCAGCTAGTAAGTTTGTTACTTATGAGGAAAGTGACAATATTATACCCTGGAAATCCGCTAAGAATTTTGGAAAGAAATCGGTAAACTTGTGAGCCCTGAACTTATTTCTGCTCAATCACACTGAAAATTTGCTTTTTAGTCTAAACAACCTGGGCAGTCACGAAGGTTTGTGCCGTGAGGCTTCCGTCATACAGACAAGGTGACACTTATTGACAAACGATGCAACGGCAGATTGCAGCTAATGAAGGATAGGTAATGTTTACCAGAGGCATATCACATATTCAGATGTCCGGTGAGGACGCTGTTCCTCAAAGATGTTTGTTGCTTGAGTATGTGATGGCTTGAATTTGTCCAGCATTTCTGGTTTAAGGGTAGGATAGTGGTAGTGTCGTCCGAAATTAAAGTGAAGGGATATTGACCTTGGAACCAAAATACGTTAGGAGGAAGTATAACAAGATATTCTGTATCAGCTGGTGTTCAGTAGAAAGACCTGGGGCAAATACTGCGGAGTAATGCATGATAAGATGACGCTTAGAATCGGCATTCGGTGATAACCTTCACAACTGGTATTTATGAGATTAGGCCTCATCCTAGAGAACCCTTAAAACCGGTCCACAAAAGTGTCTTGTTGGCGCATAAACGATGGCATCAGCTTGGCTATTGTGAGTGTTTAGTGGTCATGAGAGCTCGTCGTTCTGTGATGCCTGAGGTGGATTAAGGCGAACCATGTTACCTCCATATTATTGTATGTAACTCCACCTATTTTCTGTGTTGGCCTCATCTTTATCATTCACGTTAGGGAAGCGTTCCAAAGCCTAATGCGCAATGCCTTACAATAGATCTCCTCAGAGAACATTGACTATAATTGCAATTAGTTAATGTCGGCTGTACGTGACACCGGAAGCTTGGCCTGTGGAGTTTCTGAGCGCGTAGACCGGAACCAATGGCTCTCAGGACAGCCATCATCGCTCCGTAATGCGAGACACTGTCCTTTCGGGCCTATGGCGTTATTCGGTAGGACGATCGACTTTACGTCATCTCAAACGTAGCCTTGTGTGTATACAGAAGTGTGAGGGGACCAGAATGTCTACGAAATGGTAGAGACTAATGCAACCAAAATAACATGTCAGTAACTCCGCAAAACGAAACCTAAGAGGCTTTTCGTTAGTGATGGAACCCCAAGGAGGGTTTAGTTTTGACCGACGTACGTCAGTAAACATCTGTGCGAACCATCTTTGGTTTATATGGGAGGCTAGAAGGGAGACGTGATTTCGTTTGCAATCTTTCTGCAAGAGATTGCAACCCGAAGCGCTCAGTACAGGATACCCGAATTGGCATCATCATCAGCATTATTATCATCATTATCATCATAATTGACAGCAACATGAGATAAGAACACTGATGCTTCTCTGCCGTACAATCATATCACTTTATTTCGATAAGGCCTTGTAACCGAATGAAAGAGATGGGAAAGGGAGCTCGACTTAGGTTGGCCTTCTACAAACATCCGAGATGCCTATACTTCCAGCACTCAGCCATACGATCTGGATAGAAACTGTCAGCATGAACTCCACTGACACAGGTTAGCCACCGTATTTTCACTATTTCCAGTCAAGTTCAGGTACGAAAAATAGCGCTCATCTCGGCAGACGGTAACTTCGCATGCGTAACATATGGCCCAGCCAACAGCTTACAGCGATGGATGCATTCTTTGAGTGAAGAACCGTCTGTTTCACCTGAAACCCGTCTCCTGATCACCTTGTTCTGAATTCCTTGGTTCCAAATGATTCCAACTATACTTCTGAAAAGTCGGTGGTCGAAAACCTGGAGACCTCTGATATTCTCCACCCAAATTGGCCTCCCCATACACTCTCACACGCCCACAATTATGTGAATACAAACAGCGCATGGTAAATGCGAACTCTTGTGGCATGTCCCCTTGCTTAAGCGTGCTGAAAAGCACGGACCGGTCGAAAGAGTTGAATGCACCTTGAAGTCAAGGAGCAGCGAGATTGTACGGCACATATACGCTCGTTGTTGCTCCAACACTTGTTGGGGTGTGAAGATATGGTCAACACAGCACCTCCCCAGCGGAATCCTGCTTGCTGTTCTCCGGATCCTCTTCACCTGCCTAAGTAAGTAAGGCTACGCAAAGAGTCTGGTTACGTCGAAGGTCGAGCTAATTCCTTCGTGATTGCCACACTCATTGCGAGCACCAGTTTTGAAAACTGGGACTATCGACTCAAACCAGTTAGCTGATATCTATCCCCCAGGTTGAGGCAAATAGGTTGGACAAGCACCGACTGAAGATTTTCCCTCAGTATTTGAACAGAGCTGGTGGGAGTTCGTCAGGACCAGCAAATCGGTGACGCTTGAGGGACAAGAGACGTTCGTGGGTCGGCAACCCACCTGAGCAATTGCAGTTGGCCAGCTGAACTGGTCTCGAAAGTTTTCAGCGCAATGATTCGGGCGCTCTTTTTTCACATACCGGCAAACCGTTGTTATCGGTGATTTTTCAACCTCCTAAGTCCTTTTTGGGCACATTTTGCGTGTTAGCTGGAATAGTTTACGCACATTTCCAGAGTTTTCCAACCTGCACCCTTTCTCTAGCTTTCTGTATTCACCAAGCTTCTCGATCAGCGCAGATGCTCCTGTTTATCGAAAATCAGGGATTTCGTCGAGTAGTATTATACTTCCGACCAGGAGGACTACCCATCTGAGCTTCGCGCAATTTTAGAGAGTTCCTCAAGATCCAATGCTTAGATCTAGTTGGTTACACCGTTCCACACGCAATGTGCCCGGTATCTCGCAGGTTTGCGGATAGTACCTTTCAGTAAAAGTGAACATCCTAAGAGGTCTCGTCCGAAAGAGACTTCAGTAAGTGGCTCTTATAAACTTGGTTCTCATCAGAGATTGAGAGCCTCTCAGTGGCCCGCTGAGGTATCTTACGTACGCTGAAAAGCGCAACGAGAAGCAGTAAGGCACAAGGACGTGAACCGAATTCATATGGATGTTCCAAAACGAGCCACAATCAGTAATCGATCCACGACACCTACTGCTGAAGGCGATGTGGTCTATTTGTATTGGACGTTGACTCGCATGTGGTGGGCACCATGTAGCCAAGTGGCTCCGGTAGTTTCAGAGGTTAGTACTGCACAGAAACAGTCTGTGATCAGCACAACTGCAATAGGCGTTTGCTGTTTTCTAAACGTCTCCATTCAAGTCCAAGACGACTACCCAAATGAGCCCAATGTGCTGAGTCTGCCTAATTGTGGATTCATTCCTCTGGCAACCCCAACAATATCTGAGTTCTTAGACCATCGAAAAACTGCTATCAAGCCGTCGTTAAAACTGTTTTTGAGTGCATCAGAGCTACATTTTTTTGGGCGTAAGCAGATACGACGATCAGGCGGCGATTATAGGCGCATCTACTGGGCACTCCCGCAGACTTCAAACGAATGGCACAGAGGTTGACTATAAACGGACAACCACTGGATTAGACGCTTCAGCTCGGTTTCCTAGAACAATACCAGCCACATCAGAATCAACAGCAGTGACGTTCGAATCACCAGAGGTGCGCAACCAGAAGCGAGCGGAAAGTGTTTAGGAGGTCAGTTCAAAAACTGTGCTTGGGTCTTGAAACTTCGTTTGGGAATGACATCATATGTCAATGGAAAGCAGGTCCAGTATGCATGCAAGTGCAGCCTTTTTTCCGGCTTGTTTCATTTGAAGGCAGCCAGATGACCTAAACGTCGGGGTTTGAAGAATCAATTAGAAGTGTCTATGGTAGTGGCGGCCGAGTCCACTCTAGATACTGCAGCTGGTGGCAGTGGGCGGCAAACGGATCCGTCAATCCCGTTATGTTGAGGAAGGCTCTTCGACCTTGTGAAAAGTTTCCCTTATGAGAATATACTGCGATATCTCGAAGATCGTGCCAACTAAATCATGAGACTGCCTGTATGCAGCGCATCCAGTTGAAGAATATAATAACCGAGAGATTCATGTGAGTCTCCCATGAAAACCAAAGTGGTGTGCAAATGAGTGTATTTGTCGGATCTGTCAGTCCTCAAGAATGGGCCTACGGAGATATCGTTAGGAACGGGAGACAGACAGATAGAGGAGCAAACATGTGAGTTAGAAAGAGGCTTCCGCGGCAGCGTATTTTTGCTTACCCTGCATGTTGTAATCACCAAGGAAGGCGAAGCGCCTGATGGCATCAGGTGAACGGCAATTGGCATGAGATCACTTACAAGTGTGCAACTCATGGTTGCACGTGGACTGGGATACCGTCCTAGGCGCCCACACTTAGGGTCTTCAATCAAAACCTTTAGCTCAAAATCCTAACCGCCAGGCAGAGATGAGTGGTGTCAAACCATCAGAGCAGCTAACACTTTTAAGGAACAAGTCACCGCACATGTTCCACCTCCAATCAGACCTCTACCCATTATCCAACTTGGTATGGGAGGCCCTGTGAGTGTCACACCCGCACTCTCCATTATATCTCAGTGGGCTATGGAGGTGCACAAAACGTCTTACCGCTGTACGGTTCAGTTTCTTCGCGACGGCCTAAAGTGACCTAAATTTATACGTCTCCGGCATCTTCTTTTGATGTGTACGTGTGCACTTGAACTTTCCGACGTCTTCATGGATTTTCGATTACCCACCATTGCTCTTCTGGTCGATTTCAAACAAAATACGATCTACAGTGAGGCGTAATTTAGTTTCTTTAGTAACTGAAGTTCGCTTTTACAAATTAAATCTAACACGTTTAACTTTTATGACCTCTGAATAAGCTCGGGTTCATTCTTTTCCACAACCGAATGTGCTGATCTAAAGCTGTCTCATGCTTTCTTTGAGTCAATATTTGGCCGATCGAATTAGTTTGATACAGTACTACATTTGAGAAGGCTGTTGAAGAGTTTTCATCAGCCCTATAAGTAGTGCCATAGCAAGGACTTAACTCGTTCCATATCATTCACTGTACACACCGTTGGTTCAGTAAAACAATAAGGAGAATTCTAAGGGTAAGGGTGATCGCGCCTCTAAAACCTAATGAGGTTCTGCAGCTGCAATTATTCTTGGAATTGACCATAAGGCAAAGTAGCCGTTTTTGTACGTATTTAAAGGGGGTTTCTCAGCGCGAACTAAGTTGGACTTAACGCAACTTGGTAATGATCGAAGCTTGACATTATTCTCTCTGGTAGGATGCATTGAGAAATGCGTGCCTCATCTATAATTCAGCATGTGTATTGGTAAAATGCGAATAGTCATTATTCCCACTGTTATCATCGTGCTGTCAAAGGTGCATCATTTCGATATCAACAAATGGCCAAGCAATTAGTTTATCTTCTTGTAATCCTTCTGGGCTGCCAGTGTAGTCGTGATAGCTTCATTCAGCTTCTGCGGCGGTACTGACATCGAGTACGTATTTACTTCACACTCATGGGCTAACGGTAACGTATGCCTAATCCAATAAGTTTTGTGTGCAGCTAAGAAATTCAAATGACTCGATCAGTTGTGTCCAATTTACCATTTTGCTGTTGAAGATCAATGCCAGGTCCAAAATGATTCCAAATGTGCCGTTATTTATGTTACAGCATTGTGCACATGCGAAGTGCGGTTAATAAAGTAATAGTAGAGTCGCGTCAAAGGATTTGACGGAAAGGTGTGCACACTAATATTTGTTCTCATAACAGGGCGGTGAAGTTACTTTGCTGATCCTCCATCCGGGAAGTGCACATGCATAAATCACTCAGATTTCATAACAGAAACCACTGACTAAGCAAATACGGTAGACAATTCAACTAGCATCTATACTATACTATACTATACTATACTATACTAGGAACCCCTGGTGAGATTTCCTCCATGCGGCTTCAGTAGATCGCGTGCAGTATCCACCTCTTCTGCACTGAACCCCAAAGATTAGCCAAAATGAATCTCGAAATAACCCTCTTATGAAAGACAAGGTGAACTGTAATTAAATCTGAGTTGCAAGACAGGTTGACTGGAAGTACGTGTAGGTTACGTCTAGCGAGTTAGAGGGTAGCCTCGAATGCCGTTTTTCCTAAAAATGCCCTCTTCTAAGAGTTATGCTTCATCCTGGTAATTTAAGTCTTACTGTTTATATACCCTCAGGGTACTTTATTCGGCACAGCACTTCTAGTGTTTTTGTGCCCAGCTGTACATATTAATTGATCGTCTTCCAACTCCGCAGCTTTTGCAGGAAAACTTTCAGTGGTTTTGGTGGTTAGTCATCAATCTTAACACCGATAATGCTGTCTGTGGTGATTAAAGTGGTTGGAATACGAAAACGACCACCAGTAGCAGCGTGTTTGTCAGTTCGGTCCTGGCATCAATGAGACGTTGTTGGGTGTCTGCATATTTTGCATATTTCACAGGGATGGTATGCAGCTTAATTTAATCAGAATGAGAGCAAGATTCAGCACACAGATTTCCCAGGGGTAATGAAGCCAGAATTCGAAGGTGATTGGCTATTACGAGAACAAGCGAAAAACCGAAGAAAAAAACACTCCGTCAACACATGTCCTTGTTGTGCGGAAGAGAGGAGGAGGGTATCTTCATTGCGTTTTGTGTAGTAAGGAGAAAGAAAACCAAGCTGTGAGTTAATGAATAGGCGAAGAACGAAGAACGAGGGGTGGTCGCATGTCTGCGAGGAAGTGATAGCACCAACTGACTTGGATGAAAAGTCGACACAAACGCGTCCGACAGCCCAGGGGCAATCAATCGCTACTGACCGGGGTTTTAAAGTCAGGAGACGACTAAATAACAAAAGGACCGAATAAGTTGGGTGTAAACATAGCATGTTTTTGGTTTACAACTCATTGTGACGTATGACTGAATTTGCTAATGTTATTATTGGCGAGAAATCCTGGAACATACACACTCAGACGATGTAATTTGTACTCAAATTTTAGATGCGTTTTATGATTCACTGCACCTGCATGAAGACCTTTCCAATAAAAGGTAGGTCTTTAGTGGATGACCTGTTAGGCCGAAGTCAATTAATTACAATGATTTGGCACATGAGTTACAATAATTCCAAAAAACATTTACGCGTCCTCATCAGCCAGTATATTTTGCACGTTACTAATCCTAAACCGAAAAATAATTCTATACGAGAAAAAACCTGATTTGAACACTATTTATCCAATATCTGGTGATTGGATGCAAGAAAAAAACTTCCAGCTATTAGGATATTTCATTTTCTTTATGGAGTGCATGACCTTAAATCTCGTGGTATAGTCTGACTGTGCGAGTAAACCTGGTAGAGTTTGTCTCGGTGTTGGTCTTGTGGTTAATCGGCCAACCAAGTTAATTCACGGAAAGGAGGTGAAACGTGCTATATCATTTTATCATCAGGACGTTTATATCGTTCTTCTATTCATAAGTTTATTTTTCATTGCTATTTTCATTGCTATCTTGAACGCATGAGTGAGGACAAGCCGGATGTTTTTAATCTCAATTTGTTCTGAGTCATCTTACTTTATCTGATGAATTAATACAGCATAGAATCAAATCACTTGATTCAGCCTTTGAAAATGGACATCTATTGTGAGTGCCAGTAAAAGCTTTTTATCACAAATCGTCGTTTATGATCTAGAGTAAACGATCTCAGAGATCGTCTCCTTACCAAATGATGCTGTTATAGATATCATCGAGCATCTGAACATCACTCGGGCATTATTTTGTATGCAGACCAGATCAGCTATGCTGGAAGAAATTTGTTTGGTGACCGTGCTATCGGAAGCAAGCGATTCGACAAACTGAGAAAAACTTTATAGAACAGTTTAAGGGCTGGAAAATTCGCAAAAAATATTCCTCAACCCAATTTGTAGTGTTAAGCATTTCTAGTAGCATCTGCCACTATGTGTAGTCAGTGAGACAGTATTTTCAATCCGTACCACTCTGTACCATAGTGGGCTAGTGCGTTTCACCGACTACTGGAGCTATTGTACCTTACATTGGAATCCAACACGATATAAAACTATGGAATTTGTTTTAATAATCCAAAATGTGTGTGAAGTGTACTCTAACAAAAGCGAAACGTTGCCCAGCAATAAATCTACCGATTGTTACCAAACTTTTCCGAAATCGATGTACTTCAACAAATTTAACACATTGCGAAATGCGGTGGGATTAAAAACGCCTTGGGTGGGGCGAGTGATATTTGCGCTAATTTTCGTTGGTTTTTCACAACTGTGCAGCAGGTAGTCAAAGCTTCTGGTTTTGCCATAATGGAGATAGAGGAAAGGCGAAAGATTGGAAGTCAGTGCAGCAGTTTTGGAGATGCAAAGCAAAGCTAGTGGTCCAACCCAGATATTCTCATGGCGCGCGAATCCATGTAGATCAAAGGACCTAGAAATGTAACCAGCTTCATAAGAACAAATCTCAGGGACATTTCTGCATGTGTAAAAATTTATGATCTTGGCTATCTTCTTGTATTGATATGAGGTCTTGCAAACTGCGTTTATGTGGGGAACTTAACTTGATGCAACCCTCATGAACTCTTGTAAGGTTAGCTCGCCTTTAATGTGTGGTTTACGTAGAGGGGATTTAAGGGGACCGTTTTCACGGAACCCGGAATTATGATAGGTTGTCAGGCGACTCAAGCGAAAAGAGCGACTGGAAGCTTCCGGGTTATTTCAGTCTGCAGCATTCACATTAATTACTCAGACGAGTAAGTCACTGAGATTTCTTGGACTTTTAAAATAAATTACGTGTTAAACCCTTGGATATGTGTGTCGTTCTTTGGACACATGTTTTGCTTTAAATTCTTTGCCCCCAGTCTTGCTGTACTATAAAGCATCAACAACTGGTCTCGGTGATTTCGTTTTCTGCTCTAATTCGCATATCTTTACCTGCGCAGGATTAACCGGCGATATAATATTTCACGTTTAAGATATAACAACTATTTTCCTGCTGGCTTAACCTACAGAAACTTCCAGTTTTTGAGTCACCCTATGGTATCCCACCATTTATCGTAGTCTCGAGGATTCCAAGTAAGGCATTGGAAACAAAAGTTTCGCAGAGGAGATCACTGGTGTTCTTTTGCTGTTATGTCAACCATAATGCAGGAAGGTTAAAGTCACACTGTCTGTGCGTCATTTCTAGGAAGAACATGCTCACATTCGGTGAAAAGATCAGAATGGAAATATAACAGTGATTTGTTTTTGTTGAAGAGAAGGAGGGAAATTTAATTTTATTATTTGGGACTTTCCTCGTCTTCTACACGAAATTATGTTGCTTCGCATTAGATTGTTAAGTGTTATTTGTTTGATTCACAGCAAACCTTTTTGATCAAAGGCACCATCCTTAAATGAATCTGCCCCTGAATAATTATACATCACAGGAGCTTCCACATTCGTAACTGTTCATGTTGCCAGTTTGCATACATTTAAACAGAAACGTAAACGGCGAGCTTGTAGTTTCGAGCGCTGAGATCAGTTACTACATTAATACATTTGAATTATCTACAATACAGGCTAACCCATCAGTTTTGGTGTTTCGCTGATGTTTGTAGCTATGCTGGCCAGGAAAAATGTTTGCTGAAAACGATGGTTCGTCGGTTTGTTATGCCTTACAGTAGTGATTCACACGGAACATTCACACACAGCTGCCTGATCGTCAGTAGATTTGATGGAGGATGTTCTGTTACAACAAGTTGAAGTTGTGACAACTTTAGCTCAGCGATAATAATCATAAGGGAATTTCTTCGCATGATTTAACATTGGTGTCAATGTCATACAGTATAAAACATTAGTGGTCTGTCAGCAGAGATACTAGGTGTGATCGGCTTGTTCACATACGTCTACCGTGGAGAGCAGTAGGTCTTCTCTCCACTGGGGGTAGCCAAAATACAAGCCGGAAGCATAGCAACCTCAAATGTTACAATGCATTTCAGGTCACCTGCCCAAGTGACTGAATGTAATTGCAAACATTTCTGGTGTTGCGATTTGCACACTAAATTGAAGTTGGGCGCCATAAAGTTTGGTGATGTACAAGTGATTCCTATTGGATACCGAGAATGTCCTACCTTATATTGCCACCAAGCAGTTACGAACCCAGAACAAAATGAAATTGAACAAAACCGACCACTAAACCACTTCATGAATGAAGCGGATTTCGGGACATAAAAGTCAATCCACAAAAAGTTAAAGCGACGACCGTCATTGACTAACCACCAAAAACAAATGCCGTTTGACGAGAGTACCGGAACTCAGTTATTTTGGGATAAATTACTCCCTTACTTGGTCGTTCTTCACTTTAGGCGCTGTTTACTTGAAGGTCGAAACAAAAGTCTGGTCGGAATTAACCGAAGTACAACTCTTCACCTTATTACCGCTAGAGAATTGCACACAGCCATTATTGTAAGGAAATCCGAGTTGTACCTTTCCAAGTCAAGAATTTTGATGCCAGCTACTTCCATTGCAAATAAGAAATTGGCATTTTCATTCGAGGCTTTTCCTTCAATGATATTCAGGCGGATTTTGTGTTACAAATCGAAGGAAGCTGGTGCCCTCCTGGTATAAAATCATTGACAAATGTTACTAGAATCAGCTTCGAAGCATATACCGTGTGAATCGTCAGAGACATGTGGATGTTCCACTGATTGAGGTTTAACATAATGGTCGGTGTTTGAGCTTGCGTTACGCTCGAATGATTATCAAAAAATACGGTCATTCTGCAAAACTGTTCAAGGATGCGATTCCGCCACTGGATCTGTGGGGAAACGGCAAAACGATTGCGATTCTGTAGACTGAACCAGTACGTCCGTTTTGACAGAAAAATCCGTGGAATCTACATGAGTTCTGCGGAGTTTTTGTTGAAGCTAAGTTTGAACTGTGTAACATGTATCAAAGTTGAAGGTGACCGAACTACTAAGTGAATGAAAAAGAAAATGTTGGCGAATAATTGTCGTTTCAAATTAACCGGGTTGATACAACATTAAGTCTTGAGTTGTTTTTGGCCGTAACAGTTTAAACGTCTTCAGTGTGCTGCACTGAATCGTGGGATGTGAACTAGGATTTCCAGTGCTGAATGTCTCTCGAAGTTGGCGTGTTTTATATTGTTCAGTCGAATCTTCCCATGTTGCGACTATTCGTTTTAATCATAGTGACAGATAAATACTGTACTTTCTTGCCATAGCACGCTTTTTTGAAGGCTGCTGAGGAGTATCTGAGATCCCACCACCTGAAAAGCCTCAAGAGAGCGAAAGCAGTAGTGGGATATCAAACATTATTTAGAAACCGTGAGCCAAAATCTAATTCAATATCTTGGTATCAAGAAGAACACGAGGTGGCAGTTGTGCAGCATCTCAGGTTGAGGTTCCGGTCATTCCATATAAAGCAGGAACATCGGAGGTTATTGAAAGACTGCTGAACTTAGCCAACATTCGAGTAGCTTTCCAGAAGGGAAAAACGCTGCGCTTGGTTTTGGTACAGTTGAAAGATTTCCTCCCGGTTGAAAGAACTAGGGACTATGTGTATAAAATTAAATGCAACGATTGCACTAAGGTTAACATAGGACAAACTGCCAGGGAATTGCACACCAGAATTGGTGGGCATAAAAGGAGGATAAACAAACCACCAAGGAATGCGAAAGAATACCATCAAAGACTCAGCGATGGCGGTACATGCGTTAAACACAAGTCAGAATAGATCTGGAGAATGTGGAAGTCTTAAGACGGGGACCGCGATTCACATCACAGCGGCTGATAGCCGAGGCGGTGGAAATTACTAAGCATCACAGCGTGAACAGAATCGAGGGTGTGGAGGGCGAGCGTATGGAAAGCGGTCTTAGATACGCCGAGTTGACACGTGACTGTGTGTGGTTGTCAATGCACATAGAATCATTAGAAAAAACAGAGGGGTGGAAATCCCAACCCCTACCAAAGTTCACAGAATCCCGATTCCTTACACAGCTATCGTAGGAATAGCTCATCCACACAGACATACGAAAAGTCTAAACGAAGTTCAAGAGGGATCATCACATGAACCGAGCCGGAACATCTAGACCCTAAGCTGGACCCAAATCCATGTAGGTTCCCCGTCGGCTTAACACTTGGCGACCCACCCTAACACCCAAAATCCTTTGGCCGACACCTAACACAGATTCAGCTTGACTGAGCTGATTGGTTCTCCTTCCGCCTTAAATCTCGATCAACCTCACAAACTAGTCACTTGGCCTGACGAAGCTTTTATGTCAAAAGGAAAAGGCTGCCGAGCAATAAATCTACCGATTGTTACCAAACCTTTCCGAAAACGAAGATTGCTAATGGTGTTTTTAGGCGAGAGAGCAAACAGACGTGAAACACCAGTACTTTTGAAATGTTTGCAACTGATCCTTTTTGATGCACATAGTAAAATAGTTATTTCATCCCTTTTGTGGACATTTTGTGACGAGTAACCTGTAGCATGCTTAGAAAAAAGTAATGCTACATGACACAAAGTCCGTTACTGTCCTCAGTAGAATACTTACCTTTCTATCTGGAAACATATCAGTGTTTACGTTATTACTCGAGTTGGCTTTGCCTTTTGGAAAAGTGTGTGTAGAAATCTACCATCCCATTTCTTTTCAGCCCTCTCAATCGCTCTGTCGACTGACTTTATCTAAAACGAATTAAATCAGTCGATTGAAAGCTGTCGGCTGATACTAAGGTTGGTCAGAGATAAAAATACAGCCTAATGTATGACCGAATGTATAACGTCAGTCGAAATTGTTTACAAATTTTGTGCCCATGGTGACGTTAGTTATGCTTTGGGATCATTTTTTTGCTACAGAATGAAACATAGTAGATGACGATCTTAATTTCACGTATAACTCCCACTGTGTATTCTCATGTCAACTGCCTAACATTAGTTGAGGTGAAGGATTATGTGCGGCATTACCATTAAGTCAAGTGCTCGTTTTGCAATTACAAATCTCTATCATAACCACTAATTTCATGAGGAACATAATGCAAATTTTGTTGAAAAAAGACAATGTCTTTCGTTTAACGGGTGAAGCTGCAAGTTGTTGTTTGCTTGATCCAAAGCTGGCTGATCTTCTGGTAACAAGTATTTTAAAAAAGCTTCTCCAGAGATTGCACTAGTGCGCCACTCGCATGCGGCTGGCTCAATGGAGGGAAAGAAGCTGGTGATATTCCCTCTTACCTTATCTATGTGGAGAAGGTATATCACTTCAGCGGGGCTTGTCAAGTATTCACGAGCGCCTAACTATAAATAAAAACTACTCAGTTGCTGACTGTGGTTCTTGTCATAAGGACAATTTGTGTCGTTTCTCAAAATGACTGTTGCTTCAGTTCAACTGGAATAAGAAAAGTTTCAATGGTCAGAGCTGCAGGTGAGTTTGATAACGCTCTCTAGCCTAATGTCACGTGTGATTAGCAAAGATTTCCAAAAAATACGTACTTTGCAAAGTGCGTACATGACTGATCATTTTACAAGATCGTAGCGTAAGTTTACGTCATATAATATAGAGTGACTTTTGGTCAACTTTGCACACAAATAATTCACGATCTAATGCATTCTGGCGATTTTTCACTATCTTGAAGTATACAGGTGCACATTTTTAATTAATTTGCGGTTTATTAACAACTAATTAGCTGTGGTGGTACTGGTTTTCAATGAGCTATATGATGCTTGCAGTTTACCTCATCTTCTGCAAAATTTTGGTATAAACTAAACTACTGTAGGTTATATGCTTGTCATTTCAACCACTTTCGATCATTTATCGTCTTGTGTCATAGCATTACTGGATTGATGGGAAAACATGCCAGTTTGCCTTATCGATGATACATAGTACAAAAGTTACTTTCATCTATACCGTATTCAGCAATCTTGCTGATTAAGTACGCCTGAGCCCTTTTAATGGAATAAATCTTGAGTCAGATCCATTCAACTGCATGTTGGCTGTCACCGACATCCATTTGTGTCCAGTGAACTAGAACTTCCGAAGTGACATTTCCTTAAATGTAGGTTTTGGTAAATTTCCGAACTACTAGCTGAGTTCTTTTGAAGTAGGATAGTCTTAAAGCTAAGACAACTATTAGCTTTGGATATTGTTTGAGAAGAATGATGTGCGCTCTCATTTCTGTTTTTTTTGTGCTGAGGATAGCTAAGTGCATTTATATGACACAGAATAACTGTCACCACTATTTCAGTGTTGCTTGGAAAAAATGTTTCACTGCTCCACTGTTTTTCATCACAGTCACAGTAGAGTTCATTCGGAGGTTTATGGTGCAGATCACGTGCCAACCAGAAACGGAGTGTTTTGTAACTGTTCAGCTAACGACAGCTATGCACTGCTACCAACGCACCAGTAATCTTTCCCCTTAAATCGTCCGGATGTTCAAGATAAACGACATTACCTCATCGACAAATATATGTATTTTGGAAAAATCAGTTTGCTCTAAATGTGGCAAATTTTTTTGATAAATATTAAATAAATTTACATTCAGTGTGCTCTGACCAACTGACTGAATTTGGGGTGGACAAAACTGACACTCTGGGAAAATCGGGACAGTATGCGTGGCACTACTGTAGCATGTTGTACAACCAAAGTCCCAAAGGATTCGCTGCCGAACCGTCAGTGATTTGGCATTTAATTATTCTTCGCAGACTGAGCATATTCTTCACCCGAAGGTTAATACCATGTCAGTGGTGCTAGTTAGTTGAGCCGTACTATGGAAAAAAAATTTATCCAAGTACACCCGCCATACGGAGAGTGAGGGGTCGACCGAATGATCAAGACACTTTTAGAAATAAGTGAGCTTCCAGTGTATTTTATGAGTAATATTATGGAGGACGCAGCAATCTAGACTAAATTTAGCACTCGAATATATGCTATTTTTTGGTTATTTTTGATATGTATGCTTTAGACTAACAGTATTGAAGTCAAAAGTCGAGAATGGGCACAGAATTCCAATGAGGAACGTTTTATCCTCTAAATAAACCAAGATAGCGCCATTGTCTTTCACGTGCTGCAAGATCTGCATTAATTAAGTGTTCCGCATCTATTCATTTTTATCCAAATTCAATTTGGTAGAGAATGAGGGGTGATAAGCTCGTGATCGCTCTAACCAATTTATCTTCACTTCCAAATAGGCCAGTTTAGAAAGAAAGCCTTTGAGAGGATTTCGCACACGACATGGCTGATCTGTGTCTGCCTAGATTCACCCCATTTAGTTTTACTCGGTAGGAACATCTCTTAAGAACAAATGATCAACAAGAGATTGAGTCCTTGGAATTATACATTAAATATATATATATATATATGTATATATATATATATATATATATATATATATATAGGCCACGCTGTGACCAACGGGGTCAAATAAACAATCACAGCAGATTCTTATATTCATCAAACTTCAAATTAATCAAGCAAAGTGAAAATAAGTATCTCACCTGGTTATATAGCTTTGGAACACTGGACTTCCCGCGGAACTCACTTGGTTTACCTCCTGATCTGGTGATGCTGTGGAGTCCAAAATTAAAGTGCACACGTATTTAATTTCGAGGAATTCATTATGATTTTGCATATTCCGGATTTGACCAAAAGGGGAACACAGTATGAGCATATGGAATATTGCTGACATGAGGATGGCGAGTATAAAGGTTTCATTGCTAGGGTCTTAGTATTATTGTGGGGTTGGCCAAAGTGGTCCAAAAAGTAAAACTTCATTTGAACATGTTCATTCTCGGCTGATTAAATGTGCACTAATTCTATGAGTGGCAGGTAAACTGTTTCAAAGGAAGTAAACGAAATGAATTTCAGTCAGAAAGATTTAATGTTGACAATGAATGAGCATAAAGGTTTAACTGAAAAAGAATTAAACATAAACAGTTCCGACTTCATGAATTTTTAATAAAAAGGTGGATGCTTCAATTTTGATTATGAATAAGAGAAGCAAATTCTCTTCATAAGGGCCCCTACTATAATGATGACAGTTTTTGTCCTATAATATTTCCTCTGAAGTATATCGTCGTAAATTCATTCCAGTTAACATAGCAATCGCATCCCTACTGATTGCAGCCTGTATAGACTAAGGCAGCAACACAACGCAGAGAAATTTTATTTCAAAAATATCTTGTACTATTTTAAGATGTTATCATGAACAGCAATAACAGGTTGAGAAGACTTGAAGCAATCCATACCACTGGTTCATACTCTTGATGGTAAGGGTTCCAGACACATACCTAAAGAATGCCTTGACTTAACTCAACATTTGGATGGGTACAGTTAATTTGAGGTGAATATGAAGAGACGGTCTCTAAAATGTGGCTGTTATTCCAAACCAGAAAAACCAATCAAATAGCGGTATGCGTAAACAACCGCAAAGAAAATTCAGGGATGTGGTCAGTCCCTTGTTTTATTGGCAATTTGATTCAAAACAGCTCGGATTTTCTTACGTGTATATTATTCACACTATGCCTGACAAGATTCTCTTGCGACTCTGAGATGGCAAGAATCTTACTACCTATCTGAACATTTCAACATGCTGACTTCATTAAAGGACGAGCAATGGGGCTTCAAGGGAGTCGGATCCAAACGGTGGCTAATGTTCCTTGGCTGGTCGTGTAAACCGCAGTTCACTGATCTTTACTGGCACTTGGACAATATCCCACCACGTACATGGTGTGAGAAAATAAAATAAATGGATAAACATGGCATTTGTTAGATGATTAACTGAGAATACGGGGTTGACCTGATGGTAGCAAACTGAGTACTACAAGGTGTTTGTCCAAACGGCGTTTAAATTATTCTTTGGAAGAAGCGCGGACTACATCATCAAGAAGTGGGCCTGAAGGGAGGCTGATATGAACTACAAAGCAGAAAATGCGGCAGCCCACCCTCAGCTGCTGGTGAAATAGTATCAGCGGGTTGTGCTCCAAACTTCTATCGGGATATTATATAGAGAAGCCTTAGGGCATGCTGAATTGTTCTGCAAATCGTACAAATGGGTAGAGACTCAAATCGTTAGTCATAGAATTAATTAGATAATCCGCTTACCAGTTTGGAGCCTTGACGTGGTGGATATTCTAAGGCCTTGTGTAATCCAGGGTTTCCAAACTTATTTTGGATGAAGCCCGACGTATTATTTAGTCAGATTATGGAGACGGACAGGTTAGACATACCAAGTGCTCTCTGCTGGAGACCAGATAACCCTCTTGCTTAAGTTGCAGTTTTTTGCTAAACATCAACAGTCCGGATCTTCTTATACTGGTAGTCCCAGGTCATTTTCGCGTGTTGACCTGGATTTAGGCTGAGAGTAAACAAGGTTGCTGAAAACTCTTCGACAGCCCACGACAGGTTTTCTCCCTCCTGGGGCTCATCAGGTAGGCGCAGTCCCCGCGTTTCCGTCAACCTTATGTCCTACTTGAGCCCAAATTGGACCGATTTCGACAAATACACTCATTTGCAAATAAATTTGGTTTTTACGACAGACTCAACACAGGAGAGTCAGCAGGTTAGGGAAAATGCCATTGAATCGAGTTGACAAGGCTTCACACTTCATCAGGGTTAGCGGTGATAATTCTTAGTGGTTCACTGCGAAATATTCCCAATGCCAGCTAGTCATCCGAGGATGTTATGATACTCCACGGGCGCACGCAGAAGACAGGGGGGATGGAAACATTTTTGGCATCAAAAGATCATATATAAATGGAGAAAACAGACGGGCCAAGTGTAGTTGCCTGTGGAACACTCCTTGATGTACATATCAGTTGTGATTGCCCTCCACCGACTTGCTTGATAATATTCTGCCCCGTGAGGCAATCTCTGAACCATACTACTAGTGGATTACGGATATCATATTGGGGAATCATGTCAATCAGAGCCCGTTTGGTCACCTTGTCAAATGTTATTTGGAAATTCAGAAGGATTACATCTATGCTTTTGCGAGGAGCAGGAACTACGGTCCATACTTCTCGTGCCAGTAACAGGTTTATTGGGTACTCTATCGGCGGACGGAACCTGTGCTATGCATAGGCTAGAAGCAGTTTTTCCCAACGGGTGTTGAAGTCTTGGGCGATCTCACGGACAAGGCACTGGAATGGCAGTTTTCGCACCAAGAGCTCAATGCTCTTCTTGTAACGACGAAATTCGCGCAGTGTAACGGTACCGAGCCTGCACCCATGAGGCTTCTTCGCACCACCAGTCGCTGGCGCACTCTTGCGAGTAGCCTTTGTGACGAGCTGCTTCCTCGGGGCCTTGCCACCAGTGGACCTCCAGGCAGTCTGCTTAGTGCGAGCCATCTGGAGATTTTCACACCGAGACGAAAACCATAACTTTGGAAATTAGTGATTACAGCCCTTTTGGTCTGTAAGTCCCGGCTCCCGTCTGCTTGCAACACTGAACTACCGATAAGCACAAAGGGCTCAGCTTTGACAGCACACTGGAATAGTTCAGCTGGAGATTTGTAGGGTTCAGGAGCAAGTTTAGACATGATGTTCAGGAGGATACCCTTCTACCGAGTGGAGCTAGTTTTACGCCGTGGCTGATTTATTTTCGTTAGCAGTAAAGTGTGTGTAACTTATTTTTGTTACGACCAGCGACAGCAGGGACTGCAGTTTAGAGTGGTGGGGTGCTGGGCTTCAAACAACTTGGGCTATGCTCTTTGCAGTTATAGAATTGTCCCATGAAATTTTTAATGGCAGTATGCCTTATTTTACGTTTTGGAGCGTGTCACTCTAAAAGTACAGGTTTTTCGAGTTTCCGATGAACCGGAAGAAAAGTCGTTCTTGATGGAAGAGCGAAACTGATTTTACAGCAGGGTGCAGTTCCACCAAAACTCAAGATCAGAAGCCTCTATGTATTTACTTCTACTACGATTGCGAAGAGCAAGTAGTTTTTCGTACTTTTCCGAGGAAAAGAGGCTATGGTTCCATACTGAATGAGGTATTTAGATTCTCATCGAACTTTGCTTAGTGTCAGAAGCTGGTTTGAGAAATGTTCCCACGCCAAGTTGGCGGAACGTGATTGACTGACTTCATTATTCGTTAGCATCAACTATTTTCGTCTGTCGGTGTTTGTGATGAACAGCAAGGATCCACTCTTTTGTCTAAATGTTTCAGTGTAGCGGAATTTTTGGGACCAAAGTAGCACATGGTCACCAAATTCCACTGAGATATCACAGTCTATTTCTTCGATCGTAAGTTCTTCACTGGTCAGCATTAATTGTCCGGTGCGAAAAGGCCTGGTTATTTAATGTCGTTATTCAGGTGAAACCACCCCCCCACCCCCGAATAAAGTCTAAAAACGCATCAATAATCCTTCAGTCTGACCATACACGAGCGGGATATTGAAGCTCCATGTTATCAAGATATGCAACAAACAAATGGTTACTATAAACTTCACTGCTTTGATAAATACCTGACGTGCTTCAGACGTAGACTCCGGTGATCAGTTGATCGTAATTGCTGACGGAGACAGAGAACACCGTTGATCTGAAGATGGATATGAAATCCCGTCTAAAAATAGACTGCCTTTGTTATGGAACGACTAGAATGTCTCTGACCATTCTGCCTTTTCTTAAGATAAAAATCGGACAGCTGCAATTCTTGGTCAGTGACCCGACAGTTACCTGTCTCTCTTGGTGCATATGGTCAGTGAAGTCGAAGCTTTGGGGACAACACATCTCCAACTTTTCGCCAAGTAACCCTTGAATACTGACGCATACACGGGACACTTCTGAGGATTGTAACGGTGTTTTGTCATAAATTAAGTTTATTAGTGAGGGTGTGAATGAAGCCTGGCTGTTGGTGCGCAACACATGATATAATGCACTTTGTATAAGTGGTTTTCCAACGTGTTGATTATGTTTTAGGCGGTGAGTTTTCCAAATGCAGCTGCGTCGGAAGAAATTTATTTGCTTGACTGTTGCTTGAGTTGCTGCAATGAAGTCTGCAGCATTAGGTGATTATCTTGCATCAGGTTGAACAAATGGATTGGTGACGGAAATCGGCTTGTGCAAAATATCCAGATCGCTCTTAGAACAAACAGCCCTCATCGTGGTATAAAAAATCTCAGTTTTGAAGGAGCACAGTTTCTTCTACCACAGCCTCAGTACACGAGTGACGAATATTTCTACGTTTAAAGGGAAGTTTAAGAGTTTTGGATTCAATTCTCTAATATCTTGGTGATCTCATAAACCTTGCTACACTAGCTATGCGCATAGTTTTGTTTTTTGAGTAAATTTTGTACGCATTTAGATTCACCACATTTATTGGAAGTGTCACCTCGGGATACACGAATTCAGAAAGATCTCTTTGCATCAGGTTGCTTGTTGATATCGGCTATTAATCTAAGAAATGTAAAGAAAGATTCTCTTTTGGTCGAATGTCTCAAAATGGAGCAGCTAGCTGGACCTCTTCCATGTTGACCATAGAACCAAAACTCTTGCCAGATTTTGGTTTAGTGAATTGGTTCACGAGCAAAAACGTCATTTTTCTTATACTCCTGCTGGTCTCCACATTGTTAGATTCGTCTGAACTATGACGCACTGATGTGTTATTCTTGCTAGAAATTTTATGGAGATTGTTGTTTGTTTTGTGTTTTCGAGTAAAAGGTATTGTCGAATTAGGGATTTCTGAGGTTTTGTCCAGAGTCATAATAACGAACAGCACAGTGAGTTGTTGACTCATTTGTTGTGGATGTTTGAGTGAAAATCGAGATATGTTTATTTCTCTGCCAGATGTGAGTCTAGGTTGGTCGACTTCAACTCTGATATTAGAGACTCCTGCTCCCCTAGTCTGGGTTCAACGCGGGCAGCAAAGTTGCGCGCAATTTCCTTCAAATAGTGAGTAAAGAATGTCGCTGATTTTGCAAGTGGGGTGGTCAGAAACGCTCCACATAATCAAAGTAGGTCCGGAATATCAGTATGTTGGTTAAATTATGTTACTGACATCCTTGTACAATCTAGATGACATCAGTTTGTTTATTAGGTACAGCATTGGCCTGCCTCAACCCATTTGACAGCTTAAACAGACTTTCAAAACGATGGTCTTGGAGGTGAACAACAAGAGGAGCCGTGAAGACTGCGTTGACGTATTAGCTGAAGATGTATGTGTTATGGGGGAATATTTTTTCCGAGGAAAGTATGAGGTATAGTAGGTCGAAATCTGTGTAAGGTGGCACAAATACAGAATTCCACATCACGCTGAAATTTTGAACCGTATGAATTCAGCGTTGGGTCAAGTTTACACCAACATCACCAAGTGATACGCCTTTAATCAACAATTTCAGTCAGCAACAATTTCCACATTATGGAATTATTTTAGGACCGCTCAGATGTCGGGATATCTCTTATCATATTGTTAATGGGAAAAGCTCAGAAATAGTGCCTAGGAAGTGACACTCAAATCCAGCCCTTTTAACCTCAAATAACGTGTAGAATTTACGAACGATATGGTCTTACCAATTGAGTATAAGGTCTACTAATGTACATAGGCAAAGCAACCTCAACATGATGAAGCTTTGAAGAGGACCACATAAATAATAAATCAAATGCAAAGCTACGTGTTTGTTCACTGAGTATCCGTGACTAATCCAATGGCACGGCGACCAGCGTAATCTTTGTAAGAAAAAGCATTTTCCTTCAATACTGAAGACCTACGGACACTTTCCAGAATGCCAATTTTGTCTCCATTTTAGGTTTTCAAATTCTGAACTGACATCTTTTCTTTTATCAGTTCACTAGTGGGGTGCAGAATCGTAACATCTGTGTTTTCTATCAAAACTAACCATTTGTCTGGAACAGAGAAGTAAACTCTTTAGAAAGGTTAGCTGATCATCAGGATGAAATGATCCGAATTGTTTCCCGAAGCAATGGAGTTCTTTCCCTCAAGATCATCTCCTATATGACAATAAGGAACAGGGTGAAAATTCTCATTCATTTACCTGTTGTCTGTTTCAGTCGGTTCCGGTCATCCTACCTGATTGTACTCTGCAGCCAAATATGTTCTTGCTCTAGAAGAGTATTCGGCCTAAGTGGGTAGTGGACATTTCGTCATTGATTGGAACGAAATGAAAACCTGCATGACAAACTGGGAGCAAATACGGTAATCTCCCAAGAGTGATCCGTTTCAAGAGAGGTAGCTGCCTAGTAAAGCCTACATAACCAATTCGTAACACCTTTCTATAAGACACTCACTGACAGACCACAACCCGCCTTGCTTTAGGGGCCATGGATTTGTTCTCGAATGTGTTGTTTCACTCCCAAAGATTCAAAAGTATACTATCGTCGCCGTTTTTTACGTACACACAAATACTTCCAAGTTTGATTGGTTAGACAAGCAGTTCAAGAGATTCGTGCCATAGAGTCCAATGCTCAGTATTGCCCAAAACATGCCCATCTTTGGAGGACAGCGCTCTTAAGTTTGGGTCCTAAACAAGCTGCCAGTCTTTATCGCCTCCCAGTGCTTTTGCTCTGTTTTTTCTAAGCGGGCAGCGATAATCCTGAAATAGGTGGAGACACTATTTACCAAAAACCATTCAGGATAGCAGTTCCCGAGAGGCATGAAAATTTTGTGCTTCTAACTATGGAACTGAAAATGTGAAGTCTAAACTACCTTAACCGGGCACCGAAAATTATACTCGAGTGGGAGACTCCTCTGTAAATATCAAGATATTGGTCCGATATTTTGCAGATTCTAGCCATTCTTTGATATACGTCATGTCGCATGTAAAAAACGATTTTAAAATCACAGTAGGTGCAATAATCAGTAATCCACTCCATTACCAGACGTTACTCTGCCCGCTGTCTAGCTAATCCAAAATAAAAATGTGTCTTGATGATTTAACAATTTGGTCTTTCATCCGCTTGATTGTCCTGATCCCTCGTATGCTCAATGGTGTTTTTTCTTTAGGGAATGCTATTCGTTAGACTTCCGAGATTTCTTCAACAGGTTTCGCCGGCTTTGGGATTCATCTGGTAAACGCAGTTCTGAAGTTTCTGTCGAATTTGTTCAACATGAACCCACATTTGAAGCAGCTCGAGAAATGCACTTATTTTTACATCGATTTTTTTGTAACGGGAGACAGCTGGTTCTCAACTGTCTGACGTTCACTCAGTCAGATAGGCACTGTCAGCATCTATCTGATGGATTCTGCTGTATCCCTGACGCCCGTCACCGTCGACGCCGTAGAATCTCACACATGAATTTGTTTGACTGGTCAACAAATACACAGTTTGTCGATTGTTCCGTCTTCACAATGAATCGTGATGGGGGCCCAAAATTCCCTATATCCGGCCAAAACCACAACTACCTGCGGCTGCGACATCAGTTGCACAGTCAAGTGTTTGGTAAATACTCTTTGAGTACACGCTGGTCCTAGACAACTCCTCAAACAAAGCTCGAAGGATTTATGCGCAATGTACTACTCATAAGGTTGCTGAAAATTCTTCGACAGCCCACGACCGGTTTCGCCCTTTTTGGGGCTCATCAGGCAGGCGCAGTCCCCGAGTTTTCGTCAACCTTATGTTCTACTTGGACCCAAATTGGACTGTTTTCAAGAAATACACTCATTTGCAAATCAATTTGGTTTTGCGAGAGACTCACCTGGAACCCAGCTGAATCTCTCGTTTGCATGGAAACATCACAAACGAGAGATTCAGCTGGGTTCCAGGTGAGTCTCTCGCAAAACCAAGTTGATTTGCAAATGAGTGTACTTCTCGAAGGATTTAATTCTTATCTTTATAGAATTCACCGTACATTGTTTATGCAAGGGTCAGGAGCGATCCCTGGCTAAATCTGTGTAGCAGGATAACAAAACTTCCACTGGAGGTCACCTAACCTTCGGACGAATTACACTATCTTCATTTTTGAAGGCAAACTTACTCGAAATTCATCAATCACTTTTTCTGAAAATATGCTTTCATTTGCAGTAGATGATATTTTTCATAACTCGTAATAAAGGTGTGACACCATACACTATGCTCTTGAATAGAGTTGTCACATGAGAAATGAGAATGTTCTATTTGTTAAATAACTTCTGTAAGAAGGTTCCTCACTGGGAAACGTCATTTGTAAACATACAAATAAGCAGTAAGTTGATGACTACACGGATTTCAGCACCAGAGTGATTAACAAAAACATCCTGATGGCTGAAAATCTTGGGAAAACAAGGGTGTAACATGGCAACAGTTCACTTTTATAGGTTATAATTCGGTTTTCGTAGACTAGACTTGGTAGCGAAGCTATCAGTGGATTTGAGCGAAAATCGATCAACACAAGTCCCAAGCTTGCTAATACGATCCGCACCTCTGGGTTGCTGATAGTTGATCAGATGGCCGTTGATACGTTCGCCAAGCTTGGCAATTGCCTTGCAAACTTTTCGCCCCCAGTCGAGGAGACAACCTTAATGTGCAGGTGAGTGAGGCAAAAATGTCAATAGCAGCCTGATAGACGTAAGTTTGAAATTAAGCGTACAAATAGTATTTCGATGCACCTAAAACACATGTTCATTCCGCTGCAAGACTGCAGTAAACTCTTGCTGAAGATATTCATTAAATTATCCTTTAAGTCGTCAATTTGAATCGAGGTGGGAGTAGGCTTTTTGCTTATAAGCACATATCAGTGCCGTGTACCACCTGCGTTATTTTGCCGGACAGTGCAAGTTATCTGATGACCAGAAACCTCTATTCACTAAATATTGCACATGATATCCCAAATTGGATCAAGCGTGATGCACTGTGCTCTTATCAGGATCCAATATCCGATAATAAGGGTTCGAGTATTCATGGCGCTTGTGTGAGTTTGAGAATCTTCATGAACATACTCAAACAGAAGTTCCAGTGGAGCGGTTCCAACAGATAGGATGCTACGCTCACAATCATGAGGTCGCAATGTTTCGGGAAAAAAGTGGAATGCTGCAGAAAAAGGCCCAGTTCTTGCTTATCAGCAGGTATTTTCCTTCAAAATATGTTCTGTAGGGTGGGCATGGTGCTTTGTTGGTCGGATCAAGCATCATTATTGGGCTAAGGGACCAGTCAACCACTCAGTTCTTTTTCATTATCCAGTGGGATGAAGAAATGCTGACGATGCTTGCTTTATCAGATTCTGTAGAACCTGTAAGTGAAAAAAATACAGCAACCCACTGCCGAATAAACTGCTTTCCCCAGTAAATGTCCTCTTAGTATCTGCGGCGCTGCCCTGGTTGTGTAGACGAATGATGAGCAATCAAAACCCAGGAGTTTGCAAATGCAGATAATCTGAGGCCTCATTGAGTCGGATGTGGCACCACCATGGACTAGAGGAGTTACTCCTAAATCCCACTAGCCTCAGGGGAGCGATTAATTTTTCGACTCGATATATTCTGCTTCCGGTCAGTGCAGTTTCAAATTCAACTCTTATAGGGCCGGCGTTTATCAGTTCTTCGATGAACACGATAAGAAGAAAATTATTGCGTGGATAAGTAGTCAAACTCCCTGACAAATTCCTTGTACGGTTCAAGCAATTCCTTCAGTGCTTATCATCCACTGTCTTCCAAAAAGGACATGCTATTCGTATAGAATTACGTTGATTTTAAAGCATCGTCTACGTGCATCTATAATAAGAAGGATCCTGACTCCCAGCTGATACATGCAGCGGAAACGTCTGATCACTGGAAGTATGCGGGGCGTTAAGAACACCATGACTTCGATTTTGAGTTACAGTAATAATGAAATAGTTAAGGTTGAAGGCTTGATGGAGTCCCTCGTAGTCAACGTTATATTTTTTCCTTAAGCCTCCTGCACACAGACTACCTGAAGATCCTGGTGGAATGATACTCAATAAAGTTTTTTATATAATTACTAAGGGGCGAATACTCAGAATTTGCAGACAGCCCACCAGTGGTTTTGCCTTATTTGAAGCTCATCAGTTGGGTGTAATCCAAAGAAACCAGGGCTACGACGATTTCTATCAAGTCTCCAGCTGCATATACATCAATACGTGCATAAACTCAAGAGAAAACATTCGACAAAATTGCTGGTAAAGTCAGGGGTTGGTTTTCTTGGGACCATGGCCTACCTGATGGTGACCTGTCTGCGGATGTTGATCAGTGGTCCCATTCTATTCATATAAAGAGTGTGGCTTCGTGTTCTAATGATGCCTGATTTTACATAGAGGGAGTAAAACAACAGGAATTTTGTGGTTGTTGACCTGCGACATACATCAAGAAACTCCGGTTTCTGGCTCTGTGTTTTACGTGACATACTTCTGGATCGACGAATCTGCGCGTTCAAATGTTCCCGGAAGAGAAACTGTTGCAGAAATATATGTGATAGAGGTGCTAAGTAATTTCTTATAATGAGAATGAAGGGCGACTTTTAAAACAGTATCATTGTTGTCGAGCGAAGTATAGAAGTAGTAGTACGAGATGACTAAATACGCCTCCAGTCAGTTACTGGAGAGCAGGAGCGACCAAATTCTATTCATTCTACCCTTGTGGATTTTTTAATACCATCAATCCTCCACTTATAACGCTCTGGTGTACAGACCAACAGCTTGTGGCACCAATATTCAACTTCTTGATTATTTCAGATGAAACAAAAGGCTTCGGCACAAGAATCACTTCAAAACAAGCCCTACCCACTTGTCAGGCACCTTTCCTCTAGCAAACTGGAATAGTTCAATCGAGTCCTGCAAGTATCAGTAATCGCACGTTGCCTTACTTATAGTTCTTCCAACTCGCTGGCTCCGAAGCTCCAGTTACATGTAGGTTATGCATTTCCTGGAGGTGGTAGGAGAAGTTT
Source organism: Opisthorchis felineus (assembly GCA_004794785.1). Taxonomy (NCBI): domain Eukaryota; kingdom Metazoa; phylum Platyhelminthes; class Trematoda; order Opisthorchiida; family Opisthorchiidae; genus Opisthorchis; species Opisthorchis felineus. The sequence goes on from SJOL01009069.1 coordinate 47,429, forward strand.
GCCGTCCATATCCAACATTCATTAACTGCGGATCGATTTGCTCAGCTAAGCTGAAGGGCAGTAGGAATACCTATATCATTTCTGCTGTAGATTAGACTGCTTACAGTGACTTGTCTCCGGAACTATGGATCGGTCTTGTTAAAGAAGCATTCCACACCCACCACTGGCAACTACATATCTATCTACTCCGTCGTAATATGTGGTGTTCGGAGAAAATTACTGCAAAATTCAACGATTTCAGGTACGCAGGGTTTTGTTTCTCATGAAAGTTATGGAGACAAATATTTTGACATGGTGTGGTAGTAGTTGACGGCACGTAGCGTGAGTGCCAATAATAAGGCTGCAACTGTTGTCGGCAGGATGTGGGAAAAATATTTTACCCTAGTGAGACTCCTGTTAATAAAAAACAACGGTTCAAAGACATGACACAAAGCGTGCACCTATACTGAGGCATAATAATCCATTTTGGATTCGTTGAATGACGTTGCAATTCAGGAGCCCCCGTTACAACTTTAGGTATCTCTTGAAAGGAGTTTTTGCTTATCAGCTGAAATGACTTGTAACCTTTGATGCTTTCTGATGTTTACATTACACAATGCTTTGTTTGATTGTAATGGGAATTTTCTTAGAAAGGGGCAAGTTCAAGGGCGGATGAAAGAGTTTTCACATTTTTCCATTTTGTTTGCGTAAGATTTATTTATTCAGGTTTAAAAAGCCTACTATTTTGCAATAAAGTGGCAGTGTAGCGTGCAACAGCCACTTGGAGATAAAGTTTGGGATTCCATTAACTGAAAAGCAGAGTGAAGTTCGTTTAAACGAAGAACAGTCAACAGCCCCAATCTAGCGTCATACCACGGAACGTGTCATGAGTGTCTGATGAAAGCGCAGGAGAACCACAATGTATACCACTCAGTTGATGCAGTGATCGTTTGTTTCACTACTTTACACGACTTCCCACAGTCTCGGTAGAGGCAATTAAGTCGCACGGTTATAGGATATCTTTTTCACTAGTTGATGAAGCGACATATTTGTTCAACAGTTGCTGACACAAAAATCGATAAAAGTGACATTTCTTAAAATGCCAACATTCATTCATCTTTTCAGTGAAAAAGAGAGACCGACCACTCAGGGAAACGTAGATAATACGCACTATTTGTTTAGTCACAGCAAAATTTGCATAGACGGAAAGAACCACAAAGTAAAACCGGACAAATCCTCCAAAGGAATCTTGCTCTCCCCTATACAGACCCTTCTAAGAACAAGAAAACTTGTGGCATTCATAGAAGCTGGCCACGACGGCAAACTATGCTAAAAATGCTGATGACACTGGTTGTATTAGGAGGATTATAAATAACTTTAAATGCTTCCTAATGGAGCGTTGTTTGTTGTCTGGAAACTAGTTAGGTCGAAGCGACATTTTTGCAAATGCACACTCACGTCCTTTTTTGCTCGCCGTAAAAGAATTAATGATTTTAGTGAAATCACTAATAAAGTGGCACTCAAGTGATTGCGGTCTTTCACTTTCGTTATGAAACAAAAGACCGACACTGTGGACAAAGCCTCGACAAAATTCTGCATGACGCTGTGCAATTCTGGTTCAATTGGTGGGTTAGAAAAACAGCATACGGCGAGAACGGAGATTTAACAATTCTCCCCTGTGTGAGCCTTAACTGTGTCAGTGTTAATACATTAACGCCATTTCGTCACTTAGCGATACGAATAAAGCAGTACTTTCCTGGGGGGCCTTTGAGGCATCAATTTTATCGCACGGATCCCCCTTACCTATTTATGTTTGTTATTATTGTCATCCGTTTTTGGAGCTTTTAAAACAAATTTGCGCGAAGGTTTCGGTTTACAATGGCATTCGCCTTCGTTTTACTTAAACACTGAGATTGGTAAACCCACATCCTAGCAAATTGTAAGGTTAGATATACTTATTTGTTGTGTAGGATCCAGTAAGTCGCAGTTGGGGCAAAAGTACTCAGAAAGTTCTTAGAATGAGCGTATTTCGTGGAGATAAAAATAGTTGCTTGAATACTTTGTAGTTTACCAACGGTGAAAGTTATGCACAACTCAGGGACATTATCCCTTTACTTTTCCATCGACAAACAAATTCGTCTGACAGCCAACCGTTTTTGTGTCACATGTTTATGACGTTACTGCTGTATTTGTTTGCTGAGGACATTCCTGTTCATTTAGACAGCATTAGAGCTCAGGATCAATGCTTAAACAGGCGAACAATCAATAAACGCACCGACTTGACATTATTCCGACTAACGGCTGTTAGGTAAAGTGTTTTCAACGAATAATGGTACTGGGACTTCTAACAAGGTTAGTTCCACGAGAATGCAATCAAGAGCACCGATAAGATTGAATTAGGTTAAAATTTAGTTGTCACTGTTAGGAAGCGAGGTACTGGGGAGTGTACTTCCAAGCCAACAACAACGTCTGAACAAAACCCTACGCAGCTCAGTACAAACCCATGCCATGTGAAGCATTCGAATAGAAAGGTTACTTAGAAGGAGTGTGAGCATGTCTAATTTAGTAAGCCGTCCGCCACACGATGCCTTACAAACAACGCCATGCACATCGGTTAAAGCACTTTTACTACGGATATCATTAGCATTAGCTTTGGTACACTCAACAAATCAGGTCCCGCTGCTTGGTTATTGTTATAAACCCCAGTCAGAGCTTGTTTTGTTCAATCTTGAGAAGATATGAGGCACTAATGTAAAACCTCTACGTCAGGCAACATCTGCGACTACTATTATAAGGAAAAATCCAAGGTTTTGGCTAATTTGTCAGAAATTCCGGAACTAAGCGGCGCGTAGGCTTCTTAGAAATGCACAAGGTTTGGATGTTGTTTAGAACGGAACTTGCAAGCTGGCGTTGTCGTCGTCGAATAAGCCATGAAGCGGCTACATGTAAATCAGGCAGGGAAGTGTGCCTCACTGAAAACTCCCACATTGCCTTCATTTTTATAATATTGACCGCACACCGTTTCCAGACTGGTTATACGTTGCATGGTAATATTTTGGAATAATGATAGCTCGGTTGCGCTGTTTGCTTGTTGGTCTCACCACCTGACTTGACGAATAGATTGCGAACGTTTCCTTACCAACTGAGAAGACATCGTCTTTGTGCGGTTGAATGGGTATTTCCGCCCATTCAGCTTGCTTATATAAGGACGTTAAACAGTGTATAACAACTACACTGTGAGTAGATAATTTCGAGTCAGCTATCATAGAGATTTATAGGTCAGTATGGAGTCTAGGTTGCGTCATGTTTTTATTTCCTTGCAGCTGGTTGGTTATTTGAAGGCTGCTATTTCGGGAGCCCTGCTCCTGTTTTGATTGGTGCGCATTCGCCTTGAGTTCTGGTCTGGTTTTCTTTCATGAGATTGGTTAATTGAGAGAAATTTTATTTTTAGTTGTTTTATTTCCCCACTTTAACTGGTTCTTCTACCATCGTTGGGATGTTTAGATTCCCACCTGCTTCACGGCTCAACCATTATTTGGTCCTTTAGATTGCAGGTTCCGTAATAATTGTTCTCTGTAGCACCATACTTTGACAGCCTAGAGCACTGCTTTCGTTCTTGTATGACGAAGCACATGAACTCTTTCCCAAATGAAATAATGTCACCCGTAGTCTTCATGAATTCAAACTAGCGACAATGGATTATGCCTTCTGCCGCCAAACATGTGTTCGTATATTCATGTAGCCAGTTTCCTTCCACTCTAACCAAAATGGTGTTTTTACTGATCCTTACATCAAGGCATGTAGATAGTGTTTGTTTTCTTCATCCATTTCTGTTTTCGTGTTGGGTTCCAGAGGACCAACATGTTTGCAAGTTGGACGCTGATTGTTTTTCCATGTTTTTGTAAGTGTCTTGGTATCATCCTGGTTACGTTTTTTCTCTACAGTTTACAATCTTCCTGTGTTATATTTGTGCTGACAAAGCACCCGGAGCCTTATTTCATTCAAATCCTTAGATAAGGTTCTTTAGATAGTCACTGATTTGTAGTATATGTTAATTTCATCTGTATTCTTTTGTCATTGGCCATTTTGCATCGCAGTGCCTCTTGATTCATGTGAACAATGCTGCAAAGAAACAGTTTATGTGCGCGTGGGTAAATCTTAGCAACTCTTGCATCACAGGTTGGCTTAGGTAGGCCGGAAGCCCTGACCCTACAATGATAACTATCCACTTAGGATTCGATTATCCCCGGATACATTCCATACCCATGGTCAGGCAATTACGAAATGATCTTGGATTTCTGCCGGTCATTTTAAAAAAGTAATCTGATCTTACACATGATTAAACAGAACGCTATACCTATTCAAATTCACCAGCTGTTTAGGCCGTTTGACGGTTTTGTACTATTCTGACTAAAAACCTGAGACGACTGATTAAAGGGTCGTATTTTGTCACCTGTCTACACTTAATTGCTGAATTACAATAAGAATGAAAGCCGTACGTGACGGTGCTTACTCCGAAGCGACTACATTTTTACTAAATGGCTCTTTTGCGTCTGTGGTCCTACCCCTCCAAAGTAATGACTACAGTTTGGAAAAAACATCAAAGGTTAGACTGCCACCTATATTGTGTAGAAATCTTTCAAGAAAAACACTGAACTTAAGGCTTATAAGGAATGGAATATTCCGAAATACAAGTAAAAAAATTAACACAGGAAACTCAGCGTAATCGAGGTACAGAGTGAGGGATACATTATGACAATAAACGCATACTCCATACTAATAAATGATATGTTAATCGCATGTTTGGTTAAGTTAGCCAGATACCATAATAATTCAACTGTTGTTGGAAGAAAGGAATACCAGCTCGTACCTGCCAGTTACTGCTATTCCCAGGCTGAATAATAGTGTTTCTGGTTGTAGGCCTTCAGATTTTTAGATCACTGTTTTTTTACTGACCGATCGGCGTCAGAAGTTTTCCAGCTGTTTCTACAATCAAATGAACAAAATGTCATATCCGTTCTTCTTTTAAAGCCCACAGTAATGAACTGCCATAAAATAACCAGTGCAGCTTTGTATCTGTCAATCATATACTACAACCAAATGTCACGAAGCATCTGTGTTTTGCCGACATTTAATATAACTTAGACGAGCAGTTTGGTCCCATGTTTTTATTTATCGAACTATTACGTGGAATACCAAAAACGTCGATTTCTGTATAAGCAATTTTCCTATAAACGATTTTTTAAACTTTAGGCAAAGTTCTCTTATAATTTTTGGTTGTCACTACAGCTTTGCCTTCAGTGAACACATTGGACCAATTTTGTTGTCGCCAGGGAAGATTTCCCTCTAGAAGGCACAAAACGTACAAACGTACTACTCGAAGTTACCGGTGTAAAAATGCAAAAGCTGAGGGGAGCTTAAAAATACCACAGGAGTACCACCCCATGGTCATCAGAAAAATTCTACAGCATCCGTTTTGTTTCACTGAAAGTTTTTTAAACTGTTACACAGCACTTCATCGTGAGGGTTCAACTTTAAAGCAGGCATTATGCGGGCTCCAATGTCCGCGAGCACGTCTGCAGAAGCATTGCGCATAACACTGGAACACTCAAAAGTTATCCTTTGAAAAGTCTTCGGCAGTCTCGACTGAGTTTGTCTTTTGCTATATATGCGGTCCAATTCAAAATAAATGTCGTTTATACTGAGCACAAGTTTTGACTGTCACATTGGGAAAAACCGTTTGAGCTGCTTGATTTTCGAAAATTAGTTTTTCCCTTAGGTTTTATGAGTCCACGTGTCCACAAAAAAAACTACGTCTCGCTTTTAAGAATTTACATAAAATGGTCGTACACTGGCGGAGAATGGGTGCATCTAAAATCTACCTAGACCAGGAAGCTTATTACTTGGTTTTTGCTTTCAGACATCTGGCAGAGTGGAAATTAGTGCACTGCAGTGGGTGTGCGTTGAAATGGAAGACAGACCAGCTCTGCGTAATAAGGCGTATCAGATTAAAGCGTTTTGGACGTGCATCACGCATGATTAGCAATCGTCTGTCAAGGAAACGTTTGGCGCTCACTTAAAACAAATGTTGGAAAAATTTCCACGGGAGCCAGACCACGACGTAGCAATGTGAAAAAATGGATAAATTCAAATGAAACACTGTGTGATGTTGGCGTTTTTCTTCAAGTCTCCATTCTTACACTTTCTATTCGCCATTGTCTAAGGACTAATTGCTCCATCGTTGTGCAGAAGTTTGGCGCTATTCTCTACTTTTGTGCCGCTGCTGTCTCTGTTTCCAGTGGCAAATGACGTAGTGATCAGTGAAAACAACAGAGGAGGCATAGATGTGCTTGCGTTGCCATCTGTGATATTTGGGTCGAGGAGCAGACGAACTTGCACTAGAAAATATAAATTGCTCTTGGGTATTGTCCTTCACAATGTAACGTTTAACAAGACTTATGTAGTAAGAAATAGAATTAAGGTTTTTTATATTTGAACTCACAAAGTTTATTCAACCATACTTTGAGCAGTTTGACACCCATGATGTTGTCTCGGCTTAAGTCCTCTGAATTTGCTAACCAGCCCTTGAAGAACGCGGTTTCCGTTACAACGTTCCGCATATTATTCCATTTTTGCGGGTTTGTATGCTCTTAATCGGGCTACCATCAAGGCGAACTGATTTATCTAACGCCCATAAAAAAGTAACAAAATTCCGGTTTGATGGTGTGGGGCAAGAAACTGCTGCAGTGTTTCTTTCGAACGACGTATCTCTCTTTGTATTCTTGGCAGTGGGTGGTCATAAAAGGGTTCTCCAATGTTTAAACCAAAGCACTAGTCCAACTAACGTGTTACTATCTATGGCTGTATAATATTACACCAAACCAGTACGGCCTGGATGAAAAATTTTATCTGCATGTTTACTTCTGATCGATCGCCAAGGAATATTTTTGACCACTAATAAGACTAGAGTGCCACCTTACATTCCAGATTCAAATATTCTGTCCCAGACCACAAGAAAATCTGCGTTGATGCATTCTCTTATAAATCAAAAATTTTCTGCACTGTTTGGATGATAAACGCTTCTGTTATCTAAGCTGAGAATAGGTCTTGGGTTCGATACATTTATGAAAAACCCCGTGTTCACCATGGAGAACGTTCCACTATTACTTCAGCATTGTCCTCAGAATAGTAAACGATGTGCTCAAAAATGCTCCTTTCGCACCCTAGTGTTTTTTTCACGTCCATTGGAGATATCAGAGGAATCTCTTGGTGTCAACCCGAGAGGAGGTTTATGGCGCTTCTCGCCCACCCAGTTTTGTTTTAAACAACTATATGTTCGGCCAGTGTAGACTTCATGGTTGAAACGGAGGAGAGCGCTTTGGTCAACACACCAAAGGCAATGGAATTTAGGTTGACTAGTTGTGGAATAACACACGGGCAACTGCAGTTTTATTCTATAACTCAGCATTTCAACGGATGTGGGTGACCTTAGTCAGGAATAAAGTAGACGAACTGACATATGACAAAACTAACAAGAACTGGGTGTTCTCCATCGTTGTGCGGTCAAACTTCAGTAGGCTATTCAAGTTTTGACTGTCATTTGTGCGTGCGTTGAAGCTGTGGTCAGCCAGTCCCGCTTTTGGCTAGTGTTTATGGGCGGATATGGACTGACAATCGTTTCTGTTAAATCAGATACGTATTTGAATTGCCAACGCTTCTGCATAGCCTTGTTGTATGTGCCTTTTTAGGCCTGTGTAGACGGGCTGAGTCTGGTGAAATAAAACACTGTGGTTTTTCATCATTTCATGCAGCGAACTAAGAATAATAATACTAATTCACGAGGAAACTTACACGGTTGCAAACAATGTTTAGGGAATGTAATAAGTCATCTGAAAATTCTCGTTACTCGATCAAAAAATGTCATAACCATGAAGCCTCCAAGTAGGTGGAGCATGTGAGAACGTAAACCATTTGTTCTTCTAACTGTGCTTTTGTCTGCACAAAAGTTTTTGGCCAACGCTTGACTTACTCCATATTCAAACGTCGAGGGACACCAGTCAGCCCTGTTAATTTTGTCCTTTTTGATTCTGATTACGTTGATCCTGACGAAGATCGACCAATAAAATGCTGGGTTATAAAAGATGTTATTGTCTTTGGGTTTCCCCATCACTAATCAACGGAAACAGACGCCACACAGTGCACAATTCTAAGACCAATTAGTATGAAGGACCATTTCAAAACGACTTCTTAGACGAATGAAATATTATTTTGCCGGAGACTGGTCGTTGATGAATAGCTATAAAATTGTTGCGCTTACCGCTTCACTGCGCTTAAGCGACTACAGTTTCGTTGAGTTCTTATTTCTAAAATTCAGTCAGCTAATCAACAAGAGCGGGTGTTTACTGTCGACCTCAGTTAAAGTTAACTCAAACCAGTTCCTCTTCTTTGATGCGAAAACCTTCAGCAGTGTCCGGTTCATTCTTCTCATTATTTCCCGTGACGTGCGCGAGTTTTTTTATTGGTCTAATTTTGCACCTCTTAGGACGTTTTCTAAATACAAATTACATCATAAATGAGATGAAGATAATAATACTAAGCAGTTACTTCCTAAATCAATGCGAATGATCCTATTCTGCTGTCACACTTAGAATTTTAGAATACACCAACACAGGTGAATTTTATAACCTGAATAGTTATAGAGTGCATTATTTCCTAATGGGATAACCGGCAAGTAATGAAAGTTCATTGCATTAAACTCAATTGTCAATATTTGGGAGTGCAGAAAAATGACTTAAGTAGCAAAATGCTCATCATGTTGAGTCTTAAAATGAAAATAGTTCCTCACAAAAATTATAGTTTACATTTCGTAATTTATGTTTGGTCACACAACATCAAATGTTTTCTAAAATATAAAACTGATGTGCATTGCCAAAAAGTTGATTGAATATCAACCTACTGCAACCAGTTTTGGTAAAGTTTAGGGCACTATTTCCCGAATGCATTTTTTTATCCCAAACGTCGAACAAATTCCTGTGTGATGTACACTTGCCTGTGTATTTTCGTAAATGATAATCCCCTCAAACAATGAACACTTACTGAAAACGGTCCATGTTTTCCTAACTGGGTGTGGCCTGAAAGAACGCAGCTTCTTTTGTGCAAACAGAATATCTACAAAACTATAATAGGGTGTCCTTATGTGTCAAGGTGCAATACAAGGGAACTATTGCTTATGCTGTTGTCTGGCCACATTTTCTAAGAGGAATGTAGAAGCGGTGTTGGATCCTCAGGTTTAGGCCAACTCGCATATGACCGCAACAAAGTGCCTTAATTTGAGTTTGTGTCCTCAAGAGTGCCTTCTAACTACCATCTATTTAACAAACGATTAGTGAACACCGTTCCAACACCTCTTGATAGTGATATGGTCAAACCACGTCAACACAGAAAGCAACTTAAGCAACCCTCTTAACTCTGCTCTTCATGTACGATGCATTGTGCGACACGCCTTCTGTGGCAAAACACAAAGATCTAATCAGCTAAACCTTATAGTGAAAAGGAAATAGGAAATGTTTAAGTACTAATTTTTTAAAATAATAAATTAAAAAAGTGGAAAAATATTTTTTCATTCTTCCTTTCTGTTTTGTCTGATATTTTTCTGGCGAAAAGATTTGTGCCTATCATGGTAAAACTTATCCTGTCCACCTTTTGAGGTAATTTGATCATTTACACCGCGTAATTACATAACTGATTATTCGTAACTATGTCATTATTTAGCGTCGTCATGATGGTGAGATGTGTTTTACATACCTTATTTAAACAAGTACGTCAGATTCAAACAATCAAGACATACAAACAGCCCCACCTTTTCGCACTTTTCTACAATTTTGCATCTAGCCAACACACTCAAACATTAATTTTGTGAATTTTCTTGGCATGTGAAAAAGCCAAAAGACATCCTAAAGAAGTCAAACTGCAGTTTGCTGATTTCTCACAGTTTACTTGCTCAAACTATCCATAACTTCACCAATCGGCGTGATTCGTAGAAAATATTGTAGTCCCTGGTTAGCGTCTAACGTACTAAATTTGCTTGGAGTCCGTCTGCAGGCTGATTAAACTGTTGTCTTCAGTAAGTTAAAAATAAATTAACCCAAAACGGGACCTTGTCCTGCCCAGAGCTATTGCTTTGAATGCCAGCACTAAATGACAGAATTAGCGTGAAATATTTATAGTACAGGAATACGTAGAATAAAACGCAATATGAGGTTTTGAGGGTTCGTTCTAATTAAACTAGCTTTTATCAGTCAGCAGTCTCGTTGAGAATCTTTCACGGTTTCTCCAAACTCATCACTGCCTTCATATACTCCTAACTTGGTGCACGTGAGTTGAGGTCAGATTTGCTATCCAGACATGAAAATTTGTTGCCTGATCAAAATGTATATCGTGCACTTTATAGTGTACCTACCGTAGACTTAACACAAGGAATACAGAGTCCAGTAATGTTCCTCGGCAAAATGACGAATGGAATCAGAGGAGTACACCATAGGATGAGACAACGTTGTGGCCAAATATTACCTGCTGGATGAGAATAAACTTCCATTAAAATAAGCTAATTAGTTTACTTCATACAATCTGATTGTCCAATATTATTTCGCATGCTGCATGAGCGGCAAATCAAATGGAGTAAGGCCTATCCACTGTAGTCAAAACACCTATAATGAAATATAGTACGCTGTGGTTAACCACTCTATATATTCAAATGATGAAAAATAAACTAAGGAATACCCAGGTAAACTACCATACTTCGAAGTCATCCATGTTTACAAGACTAGGTATTTTGTGTCACTAGGCCTAGTAGCTCACAAAGAAGTTAAAGCAAAGCAACTTATCGAAGTTTTCCTTAGTTACAGGATAAATTTATAAGGACAGGGGACTGTTGGTTTTAATACGAAAAAATCACCGATATGAATAACAAGCCCAGTTTGGACTAGAGAGCATCCACTTCACAGAGCTGAAAGCTTTTGCGGTACGAAACAGGCGATTTGCGAGTTGTAATTCAATCTTTTAAATGGCTTCACTTCACGGCACAGAGCTATAATGCAATCATCATCATCTTACACATCATCCTTACTTTTAGTTAGTCCTCTGATTTGTCGATTGCGGCGAAATTATGCTTACGAAATCCCTTGTGGAATGGATTCCGACAGAGATGGTGTTTTTTTCATAGCTGCACATTGTAGGTTGAACAAACGCCTCTACCAAACCTGCCGTTCACCCACTATTCCCCTCTGGGATCCACGGCAGTTTTGCCTACTTGTTTGCAGCTTTTTCTACTAGATGTTCGGGTCTTCATTACACCGTAATCTAAAGATTTGTGTATTTAGGTTGTTGAACTATTTTCATATTTTCTGGTCGCATTTTTGCAGCGGTTTTCAGTTAATTTTTCTACAATATTCCGTGATGCTATCCTATCCTGTGACAGTTATGGCTAATAATTTCCCCAGTTTGAGGGCTGCGTTATACCGATTTTGGATCTCACGCCGGATGTTTCTGCGGATAGTTCACACCTCAAAATTGCCGCTCAAATATCTATGGGCGTCAGAATCTAAAGTCTGCTCCTCCTAGTTTTCATTCAATTATTCAAAGTTAATTTGAACGGGATGACCCGCATTCAGTCTCAGTGTGTCACAGCTATCACTCAGCCACTACTGAGTGGAAGTAAGTTATGGTTCAGTACTCTTGCATGACGAACTCATAAACAATAAGTCCCCCAATCCATGGATTTGCTGTATGCAAGCGGATGTTTTGTGTACTCTGAGATCCAAGGGGGTACGTCGGAGCTGGTCAAAGGCCGAAAACGATTGATTAAGCTAAACAGACAATCGTACCCAGGTACAACGACGACTTATAAGGATTCTCTCAACTAGGACGTTCTGTCTTTTTGGTCCACAAAGCAGGCAACCCACCTTATTGAGAGCATTTTTTGCCAGTTAACTTACTACTCTAGCTTACATGTTCAAAAAAGTTTATCGTGTTTAGACAGCGTAAATACCAGAAAGTTTAACTAGATTCCCTTGCATTGTACGTTCATTTGCCAATATACGCATGATTCTGAAACACCATCATGATAAGTCGTGGTGTACAAGGTTGATTACAGTGTTCCTATCATGATAACATTGCTTCTGGACATTAGGTAAAACAACCCACAAACAACTTTTGAACAAGCGCACCGAAAGTGAACTGCTAATGAAACCCCATTGTTTGCTGATAAAACCCCAGATAATGTACTCAGAATACATTTTGGTTATGTGCCTGATTTGTTGACCGGTTCGCCTAAATACTCAGGGGTAAGTAAGTTGGTAGACGCAAAACAGCCGGCCCGATAATGGCACTTTTCATTTAGGTGTTACCTGATGAGAAGGTGCGTAGTGAAGTCGATCCTTAGTTTTGACGAAATTGGCTATTGGGATGAAAAGCGCGCTGGTTGGGTCACACTAAAAGGGGGGTGTGAGTAAAATGTTTTTCATCGGAAGTCGAGCACATTTGACAAGCCCGTGTGGTTCCACTTTCTCCAGAAATTAATGTTCTCAGTCATGATAACTTCTGGACGATTTTTTGGCTGTACCGAAGGAACCGACTACAAATGTTCACTTGATGTTGAGCGAGCTTACGCTTCTAAGCTGCGTGTACTTCCGGGTCTTATGTGAATTCTTGCTTTGTCATATGTGATTGGCGTGCTCTCACCTCAGCGTTCTAGACAAAAATGAGGTAGGCGCACTCTGAGCTTTCGTCAATCTTCTGCTTTACTTGGAGCTAAATTATACTCAAAAATACACCTACTTGTTCCGTCAATAAAATATAATCGTACAAGAGACGGCATGTGTTCAGCACATTTAGTCGAACAACGGCACGAACGAGAGATATACCCGGTATTCACTTGAGCTTGCGAGTGAATTAAACCCCCACAAGTGTCTCGCCAGAGGTTGTGGAAAGAAGCAACTGTTGATAATTGTTGATTGTTATTGTATGTCACACAAGAAACATTGACACATCCTGAATGAGTTTTATGACAGGCCACAAGAAATTTTAACATTGATCAACCTTGAAACAGCAAAAATAAGCTGGCTTTCAATGACTAAATTCATCATGAATGTCCCAACATCGCTTGCAACTAGCCAAAATGGTGTGAATTATCACCACAGATCAATATAATGTTCCAACTGAACATACTTGTTGGATCTTTTCGATTTTACCACTTCACTGAGATTTAACTATACAAAGGGTATACAAGTATGTCGGATGTTTCTTTCCCTTAAAGGGTAAGCCTACCGAAACAGATTGCGCAGGTTGATCACTGAGGAATTCGACTTTTCTGATGGCGGACATTTGTATCATTAAGTTCTGGTAAACCTCAAAAATTTGGGAATCTAACTCCTAAAATTTATAATTCAAAAGTTCTTGTCCATGTATACCACATGATAGTAGCTGATGATGAGGACTCCTTAGGGAAGGCATTGCATTCAATGATGCGTCTTAGATGTTTATCCAATATTTCTAAGCAGATTTGCAAAATTTTGAGAGCACCATTAAGAATGGTCTACTGAGCATTCTGTTATATTTCAACACCTGCCAGGAAATAGCACGTTTTTTGGCTGGTTTGTATTGAAAATTTGCCTTCAAATAAAAATTAATTTAGTCAGGCGACTGGCAATCTATGGGGCATTTGCCTAATTTGTACCAAAGCACATGAAGCCCCGATTTGTACGACTTTACTCAAGTCCCTTGCTGGAAAAATAAGTTGTTATTTGGAGACATCTGGGAAGATTTTTTTGAGCACCAGATACGATCTCATATAAGAAACATTCCAAGCCAAAAAGCACGGAACTGAACCAAAGTGGTCTTGTTTAGAGGGATGTCCTCCCTCACTTTAAAAACTGACTCGTACATGCAATCAAACCAAGTTTTGATCGATATTTGCAACGTGCCGTGTGTTTCCTGAAGTATTTGTCTAAAGTTTGAACTTCAGTCGATTCCACGTTACTGAATGTCAATAGAAAGCATGAACAGATTTGTGGTCAGTCACGCAGGGAGTTAAAATGTATTTACTTAAGCAGGTAGAAAGCGTGTCACCGGTGAATGGGATCCACAAGTTTTGAGTGCTCTTTTTATGCTTGCTACATATGTATGCATACCAAAAGTTGTTACTAGGTCATATCAGTCTACCAGCACTAGCTTTTTTCAAACCATAACATAAGGACAAACACAGTTTGTTACCCAATTTAGCCAAAGCTTCTGGTAAGCAGCGCGGCTGTCACAATTTTCATAGCCGAAAGCCCCATAAAATTTATTCCTTTTTCAAACAAATGCTTTAGTAATATAATTGGTTTGCTTCCTGTTTGAGATTTTGATAAAAAATAATGTTATTCTGCGATAGGGAAAAACGTCAAAATTTGACGCAGCCGATCCAGGGGAAATATCACCACCGTGAGTAAGTTCTCATCTCGCATTCCAGCAATAGTGCATAATTCAGACCAAAAATTACATTCGTTTAATAGGTGTTACACAACAAGTTGCGTTTTTCAGCTTGTGGATACTGTGAACATCGTTTTGACTCCAAGACGGACCTGTTGAATTCCTGTACTCACGCGTTAGTTTTCTCGCTAACTGGGTGTTGTAAAATCTATCGTTTCTATACTAGAGTGACTTTCTCCAGATCAGTTGTTCATGCACAGCAGTGATAATTGTTAATTTCTGATCATCCGTGTTTTTACTGAGCTTGTACTCCAGGTCTAATCTTTTAGCCGAGAAACCTTATAGAGTGTAACCTAGATACTTTGTCAACATTCAAGGCACGGCGCAATTTATAAAGAGGGCAAACATGGTTGTGTGCACGAAAGCAACTTTTTTAAAACTTTTGTACGGTTTTAAAAAAAATTCTTATCTTTGTGCAATAACTCTTTGTTTAGGAAAGACTTTTGTCAAATGTAATGGGAAGGGTTGTCTACCGGCTGTTAGCAGTTACGACCGTTACATGTTTACTGGGCTCACTCACTCCTAAATAACTGCTTGAAACCCTTCGGTAAACTACGTACTTAAATCACCTATAATTTTCAGAATAATTTCACGGCAGGGGCAGTAAAAAATCACGTTATTTATCCGGCGATGCAGAATTTTATCCGTCACGATGCGACTGGACCTTATCGCAGTGTGACGATTTGTTTACCTCCCTATCTCACTTAGCTACACTGAAGGATGTCCGTGGGACGCTTAAGAGACTCTCATAACAGGTTGGTCAATGGTTAGAAAGCTGACCAACACAGTCTCCTGGCCATCCAGGTTGGGGGTTGGGGTGTGTTTGGTGACTTGTTCTTTAGAACGATAATGAACCTGCATTTCACACCAAAAGCCGCGACGTTGCGGTCCGGCTTTTGAGCCAAGGGCTCTGGTTGAAGACCCCAATCTCCCTCCTGTCTGGGTCTAGGCGCCTTGGCGCCACGTACAACCATGATAATGAATTATATCACATCTGTTGGCAATGCTCTTCCTTCTGAAATTCGGGGCACGTCTTGAACTAAACAGTCGACCGAACTATAACGGTACTTGAGAGATACACCTTCATGAAGGGCCAGTTCCCAAGCAACCAGTTGATTTACGGCCATCGTGGATGGGGTTTTCGTGAACGGCGATTCTTGTGTCCAGTGTGTGTATAGAGATGATGGATGTAGGCTGAGTGTTAGACGTCTTGGTGCGAGAAATCCCCAGAACGGAAGTTTGACACCTCATGTTGTAGGACGAGTGCGTACTGTTTGCATATATACATGATGAAATGCAGCAGGAAAGTTTGCCACTACGGTCGGGCATTATGACTTATGCATCAACTCGATGAGGATTACGCACGAAAGGGAACAGCGTGTGCCAGTAGTAGTTTTGAGCACTGTTTCGTTAACCTGAACTGGAAACAAGTTCGTGGACCAATGTGCAGGATTTTGTTATCTCGAAAGTACAATCTCTGCTGACCTGACCGTCAACCATGAGGTGCGGTCACTTGCCAGGTCAGGCGTGACGTTTATCAAGCTCAAAAACCGGTGTAAACAAACCAGAACATGCGACTACACCATAACTGCAAAATAACAGTTTACTTGTAGGGAATTGTGGCACAGACCGAATAATGGTGCAACGTTCTATACTTGAGCAGTTTTCTCACGCATCGCCCGAAGGTCATAGTTAATGTTCACTGGAATAAACGGGCGCCAGGCTTGGAAGATATCCGACGATTGCCTTATGAAAGCTACGAACGCATTCAAAAGTCTACTGTTGCTGGGATATTTTAGCATGAGCTAGTCATATATTTGTGCGCAAACTGTGATGGTGTTGCTAGCCACCAGATTGTACTTTGCACCCACTGTGGGTCTCAGGTTTTCGGTTACCGCACTGCCTAACCTGAAGAAGCGGCATGTTGATTCTCCAATAGGAAGCTCTGGACTGGATTGCGTAGTTGCCCGGTGGGACTCATTTCCACCTCGGATTTATTTTATGTTCGCCGCCTTGCATGTTGTTGTATTACCCCGGTGTCTAGTGTGTTGTATCCTATTTAAAGGTATATTCTTCATTGGCCTGCAAATAACCCATCATCACACTTTGGATGTCCTACTGTTTTAAACTCACGGCGCCTGAAGTGATTTCTGTAAATATCGTTACACAGACCAAGTTGATTAATGGCCAGCATTGGTCATATATGCATTTTTAATGCAAGTATAATTTGAAATTACATAATGTACTCGAGTATCCACTGAATTTGTTTAATGTGGCAGGCAAATACGGAGACAAATGCCCGCTCACCACATATATACAAAATTGCCCATTATCAAGTCGTATTTCGCCTAAAGCAAAAGTTTACCATCCACAGCTCCTGAGGTAAAAACTTTACGATATTTGAAGAAAAGCTTGCTAATCAGCGGATTGGTTTTGAACTAAGACTGAAAACAAGCACTTATTTTTATCCGTTTACCGGATGCCTCTAAAGAAAGTCCGAAAGGGATGTACCAATAACTTTTTCGCATATCTGTCTGGCTTTCTTTCATCCGGTTGTGCCAGTCCCCTGAAGCAGTATGCAGACTACTCAACCGATTAGTTCACTTAATGCACACACACTGTTGGACAAAGAACGGCTCTGTCTAGCCAGAACGAACTTTGAGTAAAAGTCGATTGCGTCAGTGATTGCCGCCATTTTTGTTGCGAGAATCGCTCGACGTTTCACAGTGAGCAAAGTGCTGTTCAAATAAACGCCGAAAGAGAAGTGTTTACCTGACAATGTGGGGGAAGAGCAGGTAACCCAATTTAAAGCCAATCCCCAGTCAACCAGAAGCAATTTGCGTCCGAATAAATATTGTATTTTACTCCCTTAACAGGAACAAATGTCTGGACTGGTGTGCTTTAAATTTGTTTTCCGTCGGGAAACGGTTCTATGGATATGTTTTGTGAATAGTTGCGAGCGTTGTGAATAACTGTGAATATGTTAATTTCTGAATTTTTTATCGCAAGAAAAAAATTAGAATGATTTTTCTCGAACACACTTCACAAAGCGGTTAAGTTTGAAGCATTCTTAGGAACTGTAGGGCCATCCATCAACATTTGGTGTATTATGGTGCCCATTTTCCTGAAAGCTATGTCTATTTTTAACTAGTAGGCCATTTTCAAGCAGAAGCAGCGATCTTTAGAATTCGCCGAAATTATTATATTTTTAATTTGAATTAAGCAAACATAAGCCTTGATTGTTTAAATAAAATTTACTTCTGCCAACCACAAACTACGCGAGCGGACTCCTTAGTTTCTCACTTGTTTTTTCCTAAGGCAAACTTACTTTCAAAGTAAACTTTTCCAGGTATCTTAGTATCGTTAGCGTTTTCTGCACACTTGGTTAATGGTCAGTGACAACACCAGTAAATCTGACGAGCTACATAAATGAAACCATTTTTGTGCCACATACCTGCAACGCCATCTTTCTAGTGGGACAACTTGACATGCGCATTCTTCGTGGTATTCAAAATAATCGGCAAATTCGTCCAATCACATCAGTAGTTCCTTAGTTTACAAGACATGGACAGGTTGATGAGCAGTCATGCAGTTTTCTGTACTGCCTTCTACAAGCTTAAAGAAAACCTCAAAATAAACTCCTCGGTTGTCATGTTTTCTGAATCACTTAAATCCCTGAGAATGCCGGCTGGACATTATTCACCCAAGGCAGATTAATGCACAAACTTCTATTTGAGGAAAATTTTACTGAATGTTTTTTAAAGCCTATTCATGTGAGATAAGACCTTGTAAAGAATTCGGCGGCATAGACGCAGATGCACTATTTTGCGATGGATGATCTATTTCTATGCGACAAACGCCGATACAATGCTTCTGAAGTTCAAAACCCTTGCTCAATACCAGGTATTTAACTGGTTCATCACTAGTGGTTTTCCGCCACGATGCATTGTGCTTCCTAAGCAACATCTCAGAATAAGTTTTGTTGCAACAGAAATATTCTCACCGATGTCAGAGTACCTACGACACATCAGTATTCCTGTTTTCTCCGCTTGCCGTTTTTGGTGGAGCGCTCATTCACTCTCTACGCGATGACGTTTGTACACAGTTTCGTGATTTTAAAGTCCCAATGGTCATCATTTTGGGATTATCTGTCTATAATAAAAAAAAATATCAGTGGATACGTGGCGGAGGCACTTTGCTACAGTGTGTTCTAGTGATATACAAAAACCCGATTTGATATAAAATTACAAGCGGAGCGACGGAAACGCTATCACTAGTGGTCTTCTGTTGAAATGTGACAAATAGGAAGTTGACACCGTAAGAGGGACGGCTCGAATCAAAATTCAACAAGATATCTGCATGGAAGCTACTGAAACTCAAAGTGTAAATGCGTCAAATACCCACACGGTCCCCTAACTACTTGCCTAGCCATTAATCATGTCCAAAATTTTCCGCGCGAAAGTGTTTTACATCTCGACAGAATATGCAACCCCCTAGCCAAATTTCGCTTTAGTTAGTGTTCAATATTTTTGGCGCCATTGATCGTTTTAATTTTCCATCCATTCCTGAACTAAATAGTGACAGATAAACAGTGCAAACTTAAATCGGACTGTATTAGATGGCCACACCTTAATATGAAGACCATTGTGTGGTAATAGCGGCGCAGTAACGCACCAAAATGGTCATTTTGGATAGCGTTTTGTTAAAAAACGACCCCAATTTTCAACGGACATTGTATTTGGACAGATTTTTTATCCGAAAACTGAATAGTCTAGTAAATTGAAGAAGGGATTGCGTTTTTGTTGCATCACTAACTTGTAGGACAACCCAAAATCAGTCTGTGGGTCACCCCAAAGTTACTTAGGGTACATAAATGACCGTCACAACGGTTATTTACTGGCAATTTCTGTCAGAAGTACATCCAGTGTTAAAATGTCATGCCTAAAATATCGCTCAACTTTTCGTTCGGATTTCTCAGATTCTAAGCACAAACCGTCAACAGAAATCTAGTGGGACTCAAGTAATTATGGTTTGGTCTTCATCATTCCTCAGACAAGGCTGATCGCGACGTACTGTTTTCTCCCTCTGATTGACGACGCACTCCACTTTCCTGGTTTTGACTTTAAAGCTGCCCAAACCCCATTTTATTGCATTCCAATTGCTCCTCACAAACGTTCAGAAATCATTGTCGTAAGCAGACGATGTATGCTTAATTTTTGTTCTTTCGTTTATTGTATTCCGCTCAGTGACTACCATGAAAACTGTTTCCGTGGAACAAAAGCCCATCAGAGTAGGTCAGTGATATCAAGTCCCCATCGTAAGACAGTGTTAATCCAGACCTTCAGTCAAGTCCACAACATATCTATATTTACAGGAACCAGCGAAGTAAAACAAATATGAATTTGTTGCGCTAGATTGATCGGTGTTGATTAGAATGAAATCCCAGTGAAAATCTGTGCCCAACACTCACAGCGCACTGCCGCTTAAAACGCGCGCTTCTGTCCATTTCTACCCATCCAGACCCATATTTTATCAATGAGTTTTTAAATCATTTTTTGGCCAGTTAAAAAACTGAACGTGCACCATTCACATGGGTAAAATTTTGGTTGGGTGTTGTAGCCTGCAAGGGGATTCACCGTATATATTCAGGACTCGTTGTCTATTGAAGATTTTAGTCAGCAAAGTGCACTTATTTAATAATTTTATGTTTTCTTTGCAGGAGCATTCTGTATGGCTTGAAAAGATAAAGTCGGAAGCAACTTGGCAAACTGATTACCAGTGCACAAAAGTGGGGTGGATCATGATAATATAGTGTTTGGTTCCAAGTTAGACCGGAAAACCATTCTAATGTAGTACGCAATGGTTGCTATCACTTATCAGTTTGTATGCTTTAACTCCTTAGTGCAAACTATAGACCAGATTTGCTTTTTCTGCCTTTGGCAGATTAAAAGCCCGCCGAAACTCTAGTTGGGACTACAATGTCACAATTCACACATTTCAGCCATCATGGTTAATCGTTGCATTATTACATCTAATTACTAACTCCGCCGTATTTTTACTGAGGGCCTCTATGTGGTACTCAAGATGTCCACTAACACATAGACCTAACTTGGTTTAAATGGTCAGATTGAAAAACTCGAAAAACATGGGGTGCCTATACACACAAGCCACATTTTTAGAGAACCTTATGGTTCTTCCATTTTTTATTGTCGCATTTTACTTTGCGAATAAACGAGCAGAAGTCCGCTCCAGGTGTGAAATACGAATCACTTTTCAATACAAATTATCAGTTGCATTTGGCAATGTGGTCAGACAAATTCTCTAAAATGTTGCTCCTAGGTCAGAATTTTACGAATTGATTCATTACTAGTCTTCTGAATCATACTAGAAAGTGTTGAGGCCTCCGTCGCTGATGCATTTGGACAAAAAGTCTGTATGGGGAACAATAGTATGTTCCGTCGAACTCGTCAGTTTTATTACTCGGCCTCTGTTTGGTTAGAAGCATTGAGCTGAGCTCCTGAATGCGTTTCTGCTATTATCATTTTTAACACAATACAGCTAATAAGTTTGACCAATAGTAAACCCGTTGTTTTAAACTAACTCATGTCCAACGGTGCAAGCCTAAATATACCGTTTAGTGAATTCAATATGACAGTACATCTGAGCTGTTTCAAACTTCAGGGCAGCCGGTGGTGCTTTCCAACCGGTGCCTGCATTTAGTGCACATATCTAGCCAAAGTTTATAAGCTAGATCTGAAAACCTTGTAGGTGCATAGCTGTGCTTCTGTTCACTTATTAAAAAGTGGTCCAGGATATCGAATTTGACTAACAAACTGCAACGGTTTCATCACCTGGAATGCGAAAGTACGGTGTATGTGCTAGTATAAAGCTTAAGAAAGATGTTGTACTATTATGAGGCTACATACTCACAACTAAATTTGGAATTTGAGCAGATATAATTGATAAGTCAGTGCCTTCCTCCTGTATCTACCGTATATATTTTTTATGGGAAAGCTGTTTAGGAATTTCTAGTGGTAAGGTGATTAATCGAAACCGGCTACTCTCTATGACTTCGGCTGGTCAAAGCAAGCTATAAATACAATATGAAGTTTGCCATAGACCTACACGCCGGTTCGGACCAACCTGTTTCTAGTAGTTATGGAAACCAGCACTTATGCGACTGACTAAGCTAAGCTTGTCTATATGATCAACGGCCACCTGATAAATTACTAGTGAATGCACCCGAGCCGCCATTATTCAACCATATGACCTATATATCTCGTCATTGTATTGGCTAAGGGTGAAAGTTTCAA
Organism: Opisthorchis felineus; assembly: GCA_004794785.1. Classification (NCBI taxonomy): domain Eukaryota; kingdom Metazoa; phylum Platyhelminthes; class Trematoda; order Opisthorchiida; family Opisthorchiidae; genus Opisthorchis; species Opisthorchis felineus. The sequence goes on from SJOL01009069.1 coordinate 69,247, forward strand.
CCCCCACCGGCTCCAGTTGGCGAATAACTCATAGGAAGCCTTAAAAACATGGTTCGTCCTGTAGATTAACCACACCAACGTTATTAAAGACCATCATGAAATCCTTTTCAGTAGACCTCTTTCGCGCTACGCTCCTAACAAGGAGAGTTAATAGTTGACATTTCAAAAATGCCGTCATAGTTACTGTTGACAAAAGACGTCATATTTTACCCAAAATTGGCTTTGTACGGAAGGGTGGAACAAGCGATATTTCAGAAAGAAAGCATACACTGACCACAGATGATAATTTGCCTTAGAGGATTGATTGAGAGCTACGAAATGCACTGGCTGCACAGATGCTCTATATGCTAACCGCCCCTATTTCTGACTGAAGTTCAGTCTTAAGGTCGGTGCCGGCCACCCTGTTTCCATACATTTATTTCATTTAATATGAAATGAATTCACTGAGAGAATTGTGTTATTATTTTCCCACCTAGATTTCAAGTACGCTCAGTACTTTACAGGACGGAGAATTTCTGCATACTACTGCCGAATTAAGGCAAATCTTTTGTTCAGAAATTAATTAGCCTAACTGAATTAAACACAATAAGTTTTTGGTCACAAGCAGAATCTTAAGACAGAAAATGTAAGTGCGCGTTAATTAAATCTCTAAGAAGCTACTCATGGAAGTATAGTTAATCTTTCACCACTAGCCGCGGGGCTATGAGTTTAAATCCCTCTACCGATTCATGAGACGCCCACATCCGATGTTTTCCAATAAGAACGAAACATCCATATAATGCTTCTCGAATTTTTAACATGGATTGGCCTCAGTTAAACTATTTCAGCTCCGCTAAAATTTAACACAGCTGCAATCGAAATTTGAGCTGTCAGACGTCATGTAAATCCGTGTGAATGACAAAGAATTGTTTTCACGGGGTAGCATGTGCAGTATGTTTTACCAATAATGTCATCCCTGTTTGTGTCCCGTAGCCAGGCGTTTCGCAATGAAAACCTAGCCAAGGGGCTCATTCCGTAAAACAAATTGCAGGCAACAGCCCCTGAGTCCGCGACCCTATCAGTTTACATGTATATCAGGCAACAGAACCACTGGTAATCATAAATACTGCGCCGAAGTTGAGTGAGACCGCTGTTTCCTTGCCTGACAGTAATAGTCTGCAGCATTTAGAAACTCCATTGCAACCTAGTTAATATAGTCTTTGGGACGGAAAAGGTAAAATCACAATGTGCTTGTGTAAAAATTCCTCATAGTATTGCACTTTTGTTTGGTAGCATGCGATATAATTGCTTGTGTTTTTACACATCCCACATAAACAACGTGATTAAAGGTGTGTGGGGATTTCATGGGTCAAAAGATGAATTAAAAGTGGGTATTTTGATAAAAACAATGTTAATATGTTCAGTTCTCTCAAAGCAATTTTGACACGGCTCCCCAAAATTTTAAAGGTTTGATGCCTGAAAACGAATACAACGAGGAGGGCAATCCGTGGCAAACATCAGCATCTGCATAAGACCTGGCGCCATTTCACTTGTAAACTGAGTGAATAAATTTACAAATCAAGAGACTATTCCGGTGTGTACCCATTAATGTATCTCAAGTCGTTCCTTTTAACCACGAATTATGCCACTCTAAACAAGTCTCCTGAAGATTTTCTAATAGAATAAAAAGTAAGTGTATTTGCAAGGTAGCACCAAAAATTCTTTATGGCTAAGGGGGAAATTCCTTCGTAGGTCTTTCCAATTATAGCGGACTACAATAATTATTTGAAATGTGACATTTTTTTAAGCGCTCAGGCAGTAGGAGTGCTATTGTTGAAAATAATTCCATAGAAGTTCTCATAAGAATGGATTTTTATGAGGTTAATAAGCAACAAAGAAATCGATGCTGCTTAACGACAACAAGCTCTACTTTTAGCTTCTACTGGTCTAGGTGGTTGCCTACATTTAATTTGCTTATTAGGTAGGCGGCGTTGCTGAAAAATTCAAGGCTATGGCTAGTTAATCAATCATTACAAATTGAATGCGTTAGTGGTCTTAAGTCTTGTGATAGGTCGCTAAAAAATTAAGGTAACTAGATTTACCACTTGTATTGAAAGCTTACCTAAGGGCTGCTGTTCTGGTGGAAAAACGCTGAGCACCAATTAGAGATGGAATACAGAAATCAACATCAAATGATGACTTCTTCTTCAGCCTTGATATCTTGTATCTTATGGTTGCCGTTCTTGCGGAACGAAAGTGTGTTTTAGAGTAGGATTAGTGGAAACCATTTATAAATCTTCGTTCGGCGTTTTATTCAATGTCCGCGTTTGTATTTTTTGCTTTTCGTGATTTGACTTTAACGGGGTGTGTGTGGACGGGTTAGCACAATACTACTTACATGACACGTATTACAAACCCCCTATGGTCGACTTTGAACTGGCGTGTACCCGCCATCCCTACGCTCTATATATAAAGATGAGGAAAGAAATGTAACTTGCAAATATTCTTCCGCCAACTTGCAGTGTAGTGCATAATCATGCCTTTTACATCCAAATAAAGATGATTTCTGTCAAAATCTGCTTTATAAACGTCCTTTCAATGTAATTTCATAAAGGGATAGTAATTAAGATGAGTTGACATCAAACAGTTTACTGTGCGCCAAATGTTTTCCGCCAATAAGCTCAAACCGTAGCAATCCTTGTCAATAAAGGCAATATGTTCAGTTGGATTATTAGATACTGTCGTCAGAACCGTAACGGAACGAGCAGACAGATGTGCAAAAGTGGTAATGACAGTAATGAAAAAATCCCACCTGCTTTCACTCCTAATATACACTCACTATCCTCAATGACAGGCTCGCCTTTATCAAACTATTCCTTTTATCAACCGAGTTTTCTTTGTTTATCTCTTTGTCAAAAATCCGATGAAAATCATCACCAGCAGGTCCAAAAAAGAATAGGTCTATCATGTTCTTGACATTTCGCGTACGCTTGTGATAGAGCCCCAACGAACATGGGTACTGCAAAAGTTGACAGATTGATGAAAGTAGACAAAGTTTTATTGCTGAAAAGAGGAAAAGCAATCTCTTTGCTGGACACCGTATCATAGAGAAGTATTCTTGATGCCAACCACCAATAAAACTAATACTCAAACAGTTGGCGGGCAAAGTGGGATTGCAAACAGGAAACAGCTTAGGAATAATACACCTCAGCAGCTTCTGTTTTCTATCACTAGAAGGGCTTAAAGTAACCACTGCTGACATCTGTGCATCCGAGCAATTCTTAAAGTAATTTCATATGAAGAATTTTCTTCAGAAGAAAATAAAGCCGTAAAGCGCAGGCTAAATGTCTGCCCTCATAAGGACAAAATAAGCTCAATTCTGAAAACTAAACTAACTAGGAAAAATTCATTCTAAGATGAGGTGGCTGCTTTGCGGTTTACAACGATCGGATAAACACTGCATCTGTTCAGCAATGCACGTTTACATCTATCACGGGCAAAAAACGATTCGGGGCGCAGACAAACATCCTTTCACTTCCTGTGTTTTTCTTCAGATCTTAACAGTGTGCGTCTATTCAGTCTTGCTAGGTTCATATTAATAATTCAATCTCACGCCGTTAAGAAAATTTTATTTTGCATAAGCTTAAACAGCAGTCCTTTGCCCATAGAGACCAGTAGATATATGCATTTTGGCTTTGTGTGCAATAAGAGTAGGGACAGTTGAATTATTTTTTGCACAAACGCAGGTCCACATACTCCACTTTGCACTAAGGAAATGTCAACCAACATTTGCACATCTAATGGAGTTTATGAAACAGAAGAAAGGCAACGGTATCGGCAAGGGTCAGTACCTAAAATTTCCAAACTGGAAAGATTATAATAGCATTAATTTGTAGTTATATTTCAAGGAAATTTACATAAAAAATATATGGATTTTGTCAGCGTTTTAGTTTTTAGCAGCATTTTGTTAAATTTTGCAAATAAAATTGTGGAAATGCTGGTGTTGCCTGCAATTACTTAGCTAAACCAGCAAAAGAAGCTGCAACTCAAGGTTGTAACACTATGGTGACTTCAGTCACATAGGCGAAAATTCCCAGCTATGGATAAATTTAGCAGTGGATGTTGACTAAAATGGACGATTTAGTTGTGGGTGTTAAATCACCAGTCGAGGAGACAACGTAAATGTGTGGAAGTGCGCTATTGTTGTACGTGCAATCAAACTGCCCACCTTAGCGAACATACACATGGCCATCATTACAATCATGAAACTGCCAATATTCTCTTCAGGTGCAGAAATACTAATGCGGTTTCAAAGTCCAAAATAACAATGGCTGTGCGATACGCATAGTTTGGCGACCGTTTGCCGTAAAGTCGTTAAAGTTTAAAGTAAATATCCTATTGCACTTATTTTGTACCGTCAATGGTTCCAAGTGACCAAGTTGTTCATCAACCAAAGTACTATTTCGAATAGGCAGACGCGAACTTTTTAGGTTTACATTATTGTTTCTAATTTTACTCAGAATGCTAACAAGCAACTGGGATGGCACTAGAGCATGTGGCTGAAGGGTGCTGGTTGTTCTTTTCGGTTTATAATAGACTCATCTAAGACTTACTTATTTCCAAAAAAATAAACCACTCAAGTATTCATTTCTATTTAATCAGTTAGTGCCGCAACAACACCTCTACTTATGTGGCATGCGCCAAGTACTTACAGACGCAGATTTCTGGAGAAAAGTGCAAAAGGATTTTCAATCCATTGAAATGCATGTAATGAAATTATTGTGGTGGACTGCGCTGATGGAAAGAACAGACTTTCCCATCGGATCGATTGGTTGACGGAGAGCTAATGCATCTTATGCTTAAAATTGGGATAATGAGGCGTGAAAAAAATCTGAACGGTAACCGGGACCTACACTAAGAATGAAAAATTTATGTGCCATCATGCGGAAGCTACAGAATTTTCTACATTACGTTAAAGTATGCACGCGTCAATGGTTGCGTCAGCGGTTGGTCTTCACTTGATATTCCCATTTTAGCAATAGGTGAGAATGCGGTGATAGGAGAGGAATGCTCCTTATAGAGGCAAAAACCTTTACGTCATAAACTAGAATCCATGATGCATTAGTGCTGCTGTTATTGCTTCCCTGTATTTGTCCTGAAAGATTGGTGTGCGAGCGATACAAACTGCACGCTACTATTTGAATTTCCCTTCATTCGAAAGAACTACTGTTATACTGCTGGAAAATATTAGAAAGAAGTAAATTGGATAGTAGTTGCATAGCCTTATCAGACGTTATCTCCTTGAAGGGTGACGATTGCTAAGCTCAGCGAACAGTTCAGCAGCCATCTGATCAACTACCAATCAATCCAACCACGCTACGTTTCAACATGTTGCCAAGTTTTTTATAGTTGTTGTGTAGTAGTTGTGTTATGTAAGCTTCTGAAAACTGTATTTTGAACGATCCTCTTATGAATAGTTAACAAGAAGGTTTAATAGTGAGTTGTCTTCAGGTGTAGACAAGACATTTTCCTCACCAAAAATTTTATCAAGTTTCAGACCTTCTAAATAAGATGCACCTAAAACCTAGAGGCACACCTAAAACCGGTTCATCTCTCCAACCAGTCGCGCTCAGTCATCGGAAGCAAAAACGTACCTGATATCACGCACTTGGCTTTTACCACCGTTGCCTATTTATTGTTCTAAATACCCCGCTTAGACACCACATACAAACATGCATCTCCCAAACAGGCGCCCATAAAACTGCTATGTGTGAAACCAAATTTTCCAGATAATTTGAACAGCTTCATATGTAGATATCAGTCTATCCGAATAAAGACATCTGGTGCTCCTAGGTGTACATTAGTTGAACGCACTGACTATCAAGATTAGTAGAAATGACCGGAGCTACTCAGTGCAGTTTGGTTTACATACATCGGTGGATGAAGCATTTCTACAACTTTCCGGCTTAATTTCCATGCTCACGATATTGAGGGTTAAGAAGTGACATATTTCAACTTTTAGCAGATTACATAGCCATGGATCGAAAGAATAGGGTAGAACACTGAATTTAAGCCACGGATGCACGTGACACGATCGGCGACCTTGGGGTTCGGTTTAAATCTCATTGCAACTCACATTCCAAATTTGTCTGCTAAAGTGAGCTTGGTATTATCTCTGTCCCATATCCGGAAACATTTGTGTGAGCGCTCTTCTAATAAGGCACTCGTGGAATTGACGAAGAACTGTAAGAAAGGAAGGATTCAGTGAAAAAAATTATGATGTGTGAGATGGTTCCCTTCCAGTATCACTTCTGTTTGATAACACTATTTGAGTGTACCACATTCGAAAAATGTGCACCTTAGACGATTGCTGCATTGACAGGAATTTGTCAATGCTTTTCTGACTGTCCTCGGCTAGACAGTGCAGCTGTAAGCGACCAAAAAATAACACTGATGATATGCCTTTTCACAAATTCCGCTTTGTCGGAGAGATTTTTTATTAGCATTAACAAAGTAAAAGCTACTACTTCTTACTATTTTTCAACTAACTTAGGTGGATCGTTTTTGTTAAGATTTTTACCGTCGTTGGTCTTACCTTGATATCCGTAAAAACTGTGTTCCAGTCTTAAACTCCATTTTTCAGCCGTTTGAATTAAGAAAACTGTCCAATGGAGATTGTGCAGCTGCTTTCGAATCCCAGTTAATCTGGAACCGAAATGCTTGAACAAGATTAAGAAAGCTAGCGAAATACACTCGTTTGCAAACAAATTTGGCTTTGCGAGAGACTCACCTGGAACCCAGCTGAATCTATCGTTTGTGAAGTTTCCAGGAAAGCTATGTCCAAAAGTAATAAATTTCATTACACGCAGCTAATTCCATTGACATTATTTCTCCCGTTTGAGCTATTGCTTAAGCAAAATTTCCTGAAGAAACAGAATGCTAAGGAATTCTCGACAGTAGACGAAAAACTCAAACGAGCTTAGCTCTTCTTTTCGGCAGTTTTCGCAACCGGCAATTTTCTGTGTTTCTTGTGTCGACGAAACTGTTTTTGGAGATTAAATTTTGCTTGTTGTTATTTTGAACCGTTAAAATGAATTTAAAAAATTCACCTCGGGCAATGTTTTTTGGCATTCTCAGCCGGATCGCAAGACCTTGCATTACTCTTTCAAAGCTGTATTAAACACAACAGTTTAAATATTTGCAAACGCAGTAATTTGCCGAAAAAATGCTATGACCATTCGAACGAAAATACCGCTTGCGTATATGTTGGTCAACCTAGGTTAGCATGAGTTGCAATGTTTCCTTGCACTGTTCCTCTTCAAAGATATCTGCATGTCCGGAGTCCCTTTTGACAATGCACTTACAATCTGTTGTGTCAGTTCAATTTCCTTTGGGTTTCTGTTACTGCCATTTGTTTATTTTTTACTTGAAATCCTTTGACACTAAGTTAAATATTTTTTTTCAAAATGCCTACCATTTGGGGATGTGATGTCTGACCATATGGCTTAGAATTTAGTTTGAAGATGTTTAATCATTAATAAGGACTGTATAATCCGTATATCATCATCAGCACTGGTAAAACTAATGTTTTGCCACCACAAAAACACAATATCCGCTTACTCGCGAGCCTGCGGAGAAGGAAGAAATGGATGCGGAGTGGGACCAGTGCTAACTCAAGGAAAGAATAGAAGGATGTTTAACTCAAAAACGAGCATTTTAACAACACAAAAAGAATCTGGAGGAAGAAAAGCCACTGATATCAGTTGAGATCCATTTCTTACTTTGTATTAACGAGCACGAAGAGGCTCAGTTTGAACCCATCCTCAAATCGGACTGCGGTGCCAACATCAATGTTCTTCGTATTCCCTTTTACATCCCTACCCCATGTTACATGTTATCCACCCCACAATATAAGTCACTCTAAATGAGACAAAGGGCACAAAGCCCGTCTCAGTAGACGATGATTCGTCATGCGTAATACATGACCAAGTCACCGTGGTTGTCAGTATTGGATGATTTTCGTAACAGCTGTACTGACTGCACAGCTAAACACCAGGAATTAGCCGACACCAGCTTTGTTTCCGGACAATCAGATATAACCTTGAATCACCTTTCAGCAGGCTGTACAAAAATAAAGAACCTAATGTTGCCGGACGTACACGATATTTAAGATTCACTGATATGCCTTTATGACGCTAAGAGTGACCTTTGAGTCTCATTCGCTTATTTTGTAAGATAGGATTTTGTCACAGCTAATACTACTACAGTGGTATGTGGTATTCTGCACAAACCTGTGTTTGTCTTCGAGCTTCATGGCACATGTCCGAAATTCGCACATTCTAAAGTATGAATGGGCACTTTGTATTTTCAGGGCATGCGGCGAAAGGCAGCCTTATTGTCTGTTTATTCAACAGCACTTGTGATTTTTTCTTCGCATTCGAAGTTCAGAACGGTGTCGTCCGCGTGCTTCAAATCTACAAAATCCTCACTAGCGACAATGTAAACACGAGGGTTTCAAAGATACTCCGAGATTTGTCCCCGTACTCCTACAGTGAACGAGTTACAGAATCACCATCACATATTCTTGATTAGTGATGGAAGTAGAAAATCATTTTTAAAGCCCGGAAGACTGACTAACTAACTGAGTGTTACCAGGATTCACGTACTAAGACACTGCGAACAGACAACGTTGGGGTTAGATGAATGTGAAATATATATATATATATATATATATATATAAAGTCCTACGATGCTTTGCATAATTCAGAGATCAATAAACCGCAAAAACCTGGCGCCCAGTGAGACACATGTACTCTTTCTCGAGCAGGCCATTTTTTAAATGATACATTTGGTTGCTGTTGTTATGGACCTTGCCACGTACAAACGCCAACTAATATCAGACCGCCCTTGTTCGTATTCAAGATGCCATTCTTCGCAATACCATATGTTGCTGATTGTGTCCACAAGTGACACACAGAACCTCATTTTAAACCGACTATTTCCGGCATGCGCTTACAATTTTAGTCCAACGTTTATCCAATTCAATTTTGATTATCCCTTGCAGGTCATCATTATCACCACTGATAACATGCAGCCTGTTGGACGAATCACGCTTGCTGATAAACAAGTGCTAGATGGAAATCTAATGTGTACGAGGAGAGGGGAAATTAAACGGCATTCACTGTAACCTATTGTTTGTTAAAAACGGCAGCTTACGACCACTAATATTTTATCACCTGGGATTACCGTTTCAAACTAATCTTTAGAAACTCCGCGAAAATTTACTGTAACGTGCTAATAGGCCTTCCAAAGGGGACTTGACTTTGTCCCAAAAACTTGAATGTGTCACAAAAGGTAGATCCATTTTGTGATTTCAGTGTCCGGCGGTGCCAACTTTGCATCGAAAGTCACGTTTCCCAGTTCAAACTGTTCTGTGCTGTAGAGCTGCTCTGTCAACCGAATGAATGGTTGATGCTGATATTGAAAGTTGAATAGAGGTTTATAAGGATTAGTTTCAACTGAGAAGTCCAGAAAAAAATTTATACCAAGATGGTGTAAAATGTAATAGAACGTATCACGGTTGTTTTTGTTAAATTCTTCGTGGCCAGATTATTTTTCGTTTTGACGCAGCACTTATATGGATACTCGGTTAACGGACGACGCCGATTGTAGTCCGCCAGTGGTGCTATCTTTAGTGGACCACTATGTTTGTTTACCAAGATATGCTGTGTTTAAAATAACTGAAATAAAGAACATGTTTCAAAATATTCAAAAAAAGATTACGCTGGCGTTTCATAGTCAATCACGCTTGCAGCAGCAACATTCATTAATACGAAAATCTATGATAAGAAAGTTGACAGTGCAAATATTACTGTAGAAACCCCGTATTGGTATTTACGTGAGAAATAATTTACACAACATGATGGAGGCTTGTTCCAGAGAAAAGACATTTGCAGACACATTGTTACTATGCTGACATATTTCTGTCTACGGGTCAATAACGGGCAAATACCGGGTGTGCTTTTACGCTTGTCACGTGTGAATTAATTTATCACGGTTTCCCAGGAATGATTTTGCGGCAACACGTTTTATACCATTAAGTTAAAATGCACTCACACGTCGGCAATAAGTGCAAAGGGAGAACTCATCCAGGCTATTTGATACAGCAGCATTGGCGCAATCCAGATTCTGACTTCCAGTTTCGTTCATTTTCAAGATATGTAAATGTAGTAGGAACACAATACCTAAGTTATGGTTTCCATATGGTAATTTATTTTACTGCTAGTTGATAAATAATTAATCACTATTATTTACTTTCTACGAACAGAATTAAAAAGTTACATGTAATTTTTAATGCCAGATTCATTCCAGAGCACTCAATTTGAATCACAATCACCACCAATCAGTCCACTCAGATACGACTGCAAGCTGCACTGTGACTGATTCCGATGATGTCCGATTTTTCTCCCGGTTGTAAATGTAAACAGAGAGCAGAAGATATCAGAAAAATATTTTTAAAGGAATGATCGTAGGTTAAAAGGTTGAAACAGCGAGAAAAAACATAAAGAATAAAACTGAAGATATGGTCGTAGTATCGATCAGCAGAAATTGAAACAATTGCTTCTGGCAGCTTGTTATACAGCCATCATTTGAACTGCTTTCAGTCGCGTTCTTCGAGCTTAGCTTGTGTTTTCAACATTGACTAGGCGAACGTATGGAGACCCTGTTCTAACACGGATGTTACAGAATGTAACGTTTATCATCCCAATTAGTCAACTATTATCCTGACAAAACGACATTACAGTGCGAAACACAATCCTGCGATCTGTTAGGTCACTTGCCGAATCAGACAGTAAAAGTATGATGTTTTAAGTGACTATGCATAATAACAAGTGAAAACGTTTGGTTTTAGCGTTTGGATGATCGCATGGTTAATGTGCAATAAACCATCTATTTTTTTGTTGGACAGAATAAACTATCTGGCATTTTTGTTCTCTAAAGATTTCAAAAGACCACCACAGCTTCACGGCTACTGTTTCATCTAACATTTTAAAATGTAATCGTTGTTACATTAAGCTGGTTTGTTTGCCCATTAGGCGATTTTAACCACACAAAGCACACGTCAAGCCATGTTTGCAGCCGGCCACTAAACCTTTTTTTAGGTTTCATTCCCAAAGCTTTAGTACATGCATTAACTCTGCAGAGCAAAGAAGCAAACAGAAGTGACAACCAAAAGCACAAAGCCATACCGCTGTAGCGAGCTAACACGCGAGCTCCATTGACGATATGAGTTCAGATAAACTTCACCGAGATGCCTCTCATAATCATCGACGCGCATCCATTGAAATCTTCAGTTGACAGGTGCTTAAGTGGCGTGGTTTAAAAATGAAACCGGCAGAAACATCTAGAGTAAGGTGGTTCTAACCATAAAAATTATCATCTCCAGAATATGGTTTTGTTTGGGAGGGAAAACAGTACTCATGGTGTTACTGGAAACCCTTAGATACTCCAGACCGGTTTTTACTAATCTTGGTACTCATCAGTTGTGTTCAGTACTCGATTTTCCGTCAGCCTCACGTTCTTCTTGAGCGCAAATTGTACACGATTGGTGAACGACACCCATTTGCGAACTCCCTTCGTTTTAATGAGAGATCCGGTTGAATCGAGCACTATTTCTGGTTAATGGTTTCATACAGAGATTCAGCTGAGACTCGGTTGAGCTTGAAGTTAAAAGTAGAGTAGTGTGAAAATGAGTGTATTTTTCAAATTGAGTTCAATTTCTCTCCAAGTGAAACATGTGATTGACGGAAATTCGAAGAATGCGCATTACTGATTGGCCACAACAAGAACGAAAGCGGTCGTAGAATGTAAGAGAATAGTCACAACTAAAACAAATGTATTCTGAACTCTCCAAAATCGTACCCACTGAAACATGAGGCGGGTCAGTGCAGCAGATTTAATTGGTGAATCAGTTAATCCACCCTTTAAAACCGAATAATTTTTCAAATGGTTCCTTTCACGTTTCTTCTGCCAGATATTTAATTTTGAAACCATAGTAGTGGCGGGCTTCGTTTGCTTGGAGCTTCTCTGGCGGTGTGGAGATGACAATTTCCTTATCGGGTGAATTTGTTTAATAGAGGTCTTGACTTACTTTTTCATGCGAGTTGGCTGAGTTGACATTCTCCAGCAATTTCTTTCATGCATCTGAATGAGGAAATATCAGTGGTTGCTTACCAAGATACCAACGGCTCGAACAATTCATTTGTATAGCGTAACAAATCCGGGGCTGGTCTGTTCGGGACTAAATTAGCTTGTGGGTATGAGCAAAATAGAATGCCAGCATGCATACAAAAGACGCAGAGCGATATGCTTAGTGGTAGTTGGAGTAATGACTTTTGTTCTCGATGGAGCAAGTCAACTTCATGAATCATAACAGAAGACGCATTTATGATTTAGTAAGTTTACAGAATTGGGGCCTGAATGAAGGTCGATGAACTGCTGTCCAAATGTTTCTGTTTACATCATCAGATTTCACAACTACTCACCCTTAAATCCACTGCACGAACAGCTTCTCTAGGAGGGTTGTATATCAAGTATAAGTGAAGAATATCTGCTTGTGCCACTTCTAGACATTTTGGAATCCTTGTGATGTTCTTGTTTCAGAGGGACTCCAAAAAACCGGAACGATCTTAAGAAACGAATATGACCTCTCACGGTGATCGCACAGTTTGTCTCATCCAAGACATGCTCCGCAATTTGAATATGGGGGAAGAAGTTGGTATCTGACCATGCTTATATTCGGTTTCATTGCATAGGAGGTGGGACACAGAATCTGAATAATAGGTCGGATTCTTTGGGAAGCGAGCGCGTTTGCGTGTTAAACGATTTACGAATCATCTCTAGTCTTAACTCTTATGTTCAGTACCATTGGTTGTTAGGTGATCAAATTAGCTATCACTTTTGAGTTTGCCGAGCTATTTGCTGTTGAAGGGAAGAACGAATGAACATAACATCAAAATAAATAGCCTCTGACAACCTCCAATGTGTTCAACTGAAGGTGCAATCTTGTAGGATCAATCCATCATTGTCAGCTGTTGGACTCTTGCGTCGAACAGAAATGTCGACTCAAATCATTTATGTAGGGGTGGCGTGACCACATCTGCAAAATTAAAAGTCTGGCCAAGCCGGTAGGTAAGTGTAAGCTGGTTGAATAACATTAGTTCAACCAATGGACACCAGGAACTACTTAAGGTCTCTACGACGACTGAAATTCGGCACCTTCTGTCGACTAGAAGGCTATATCTTACGTTGAAAATGCGTGCAATTTTCTATCAAAACTCGACACGTACATAAGACGCGATAGAATAGTTAAATATTTTTTTTGCTTGTTTGAATACAATAGTTCTTCCGTATATGGTAGCGATACGCCAGTACGTAAATGTAATCGGCTGGATTTTGTGTTTTACTTTGAAGGCTGTTGTTCTGATATATTCGTTAAATTTGGTTGCAACCTTTCTGTCCGCTTTCGGCACTCAATAGTACCCTGCATTAGGCATGAACTGTCTATGAGATTCCGATTCTTTTCCGGACGACTTACCATTTAAAAATAATCTCTTTCCTTATTTTTTACTGCACTCGTGGCACTCGCATCCTTTTAAAGGATAATTCCTATTAAAAACTATATTGTTTTTTCCCTTTTCTGTCATATTTTTTAGCCATAAATTGTATTCTGGAGTGACCCATTTATTAAATGTTTGTTCAGGAAGTACTTCATTTTCGTCTTCTTTGAAGGTTTACCTTATTGTTAATGTGGGCTCTAATGTGTGAAGTTAAAAGCGGAATTCATCTTCATATGCATGTGAAAGACAAAAGCAATCCATTTCCTTTTATGGGGCTTACTTATGGCTGATAAAAAAACCTAGAGATTCCAGTGCTGATTTCATAATCTGGGGCCCATTAGAGTGGCTGGGTCACCGAAGCTTCAGCAGGCTCTCCTTCTTCAATTTTAAGCTGATAGAATGTGGCCACAGCTGACATTTACACCAAGAATACTACAAGCCCTGGATTCACTGAGATTTTGGCTAAAAAAACCATCAACATCAATATTATTTACAATCCACGCTTAATTTAGTGTTTTTGAAAATGAAATGATTCTGATGAAAATTAGGTATTGAGCCTATCCGGTGCAAACTAAACAAACTGAAACGTAAACAGTTTAATCCTATTTCAAAGGAAACTGTGACAAAAGCAAACAGCTTACTGTTTTGGTGTATAGGCACCTCCGATTGTGACTTCTTTGAGAACATAAGAAAACGCATACCCCAATTTGTTAAAAAAAATGTACGAGCATGACGAACGCTTATTTTAATGTTCAACAGAATTCTGGTAGCTACACTGTATGATCCTTAGTTTATGGATGGATCTAGAATTCCGCGAAAAGAATGCGTCCAAATGGTGAGTATTAATAAGCTTGACTCGATTTTGTCCACTATTTAATGCACAATTGTTTGTCTACAAAAAGACTCACCCACAAGTATCCCCTTAGTCTCATGCCTATATATTCGGTGAACAGAATATATCTGCTGATGTCTATTTCCAGCTACTGTACACATGTCTCATGTCATTATATACCAGGTGAGATTTTACAAGTACTGACTAGTTAAGAAAAAAACATGTGCATCGATGGTCGGCCAGATGGAGTTTATGTTAGTTGCTGGCAGCAGTCTCTAAATAAAACACTCACGGACCAAATCACAAATGCCTCCGTGGACACGGTTCTAGTCCACAGTGCTTTGTGATATGAGACGCCCAGGCGTGGGGCAGAACCACTAGCTCCTGTTTCCTGAACAATATACGTGGCTAATTTCACCCTCTATGATCTGCCGAATAGCCCTTTCAGTTTACCTTAGGACAATACAACCTTGTGAATTCGTGTATCGTAACAACGACCTACGGGTGCTCGCATGTTTTTAAGACAGAACTACACATCTTCAAGATGTCTTCGTGGCACTGAGTGGAATTACATACAATTTGAAGACACCGCTGATTTCGTAACACATATTTGGATTTCAAGTCGCCACGTATTTAACTGATGATGTTCAGCTGCTTGCAAACTGGTTAGGTGACTGCAGTTGTCCTATGTTTGCCTTTCTCCGAAGTGCTATTCGCGAGAAATATCAGTCGCCTCACTGTGCGGCAAAAATAAGGTGAGCCTCTTAAATTGGAATAATTCACAAGGCAGACTTCACATTCACTCATCATACCATTAGCAAACGTCCTTCAGGTGGGGTGAGCTGAGATCTGATAGCTTGTGACTACTTTTCTGTGAAGAATGCTGGTTTTGATGGCATCAATCAAAGCTGACTCCAATATAAAGTAATGAAGTTAAAATATTTATTTAGACAGAATCTCAACTTAGAAAACAGTCAAGACTCCTCTGAAAATAGTCGGCGGTGCTGTTAAAAGTACACTTTTTGTAATTCGGTGATAAGGTGATCGCCAACACCAGAAAATGACTGCTTAAGATTCTACCAACAAATTTAGTGGGCAGAAAAAAGTAAACTAATTTTCTTATATTGAACTGGAAAAAGAATTAACGGCCTAACGTGATATATTGAGGTGACGCCTGTAGGGGCATTATCAGCATGACTATTTCGTTTGACTTGGAGTGGTGAGGTTTACATAAACGTTGGTTTCGCTGTAATGCACTGTTTTCCGTATGGACACCGCTAGTGCAACTGCTTTGACTTGGGTGGTAAAGTACCTGATAAGACAGGTAGGATTAGCGTCTAGTGGCTCGGCGGCGACTGAAGAACCAGAGGCTGATTAAGATTTCGTGCCTTCCGGCCAACTGGGACCCCACTAAAACCGGGGGAGGCTAAAATGATTGACAGTAAGGGGGATGCAAATACAAGATGAACGCGGAACGAGATGCTTACGTCCAGTGCGGTAGATCGTTAAACTGTAACGTGATTCATTGTGGCGACCCGTAGGGACGTGAAATGTCGCTGGACTTTAGCAATTTTTGCACTGGCTTAAGGAATTAGTGGACCACTCCAATGTATAAATTTCTAACAGACCATGCTTGAAGTTTAAACATGATTCGGAATGAAGCATATGAAGCTTAAAAAAGGATTTTCCAGGGGGTCGAATAATAGTGGAACTGAAAGCGTGGTGCATTTCCGGTAGGTTTTTTTTACGAAGCAAGTGCATTCCGTCGTCTGTCCCATATCCTTCGGTGATCTCAGTTTGGCAAGAGCCTATAATGACGGTAAAATTTGAAAAAAAACTGATGGGTTATATTGAGCGCCACGAAATAGGTAAGTTTGTTTGTTAGCGCCGTAGCATTTTGGAGCAGCAAATGAAATAAGTTACTGGTAGAGCGAAAAACCTGTCTTTTATTCAGCAGCCTGACAAACTTCAACGGCATCAGAAAATCCCTTCCGGACGCTATTACATTTGACTTACAGAGACAATGACAAATTTAATTTGGCCTGATCAATTTCAGCCACTTGTGATGTGAACCAACAGAGCTCGTTATGTAACCTTTTTGCGTGGATGACTGATAGGACTTATCCGAAAAATGTTTTCGCCAGTCTAACAGCGAAATGGAAGAAGTGAAGATTTTAAAAATGCCATGGAGCTGTTCTGCACACCCAACCAACCAACCGGATAACGTCAGGCTGGCATAACTACCTCCAAATACGTCGCGATTCAATCGTTTACATTACAGGCATGGATCACGTAGATAAGTGGACGTCTGAATTTTTCAGAACTACTAGAGATAGTTAAAATGATTGAGGGGATGCCAAAAGGGACTAGACCGTTGGGTTATATCGCAGTGAGTCGTATTCTGGTTGCCCTGAGGTTTGTTATACCTTCGGCGTGAGATATGCTAACAGACCTACAGAAATGCGGAAGAGAGGTAACACCTTTAGAATCATAGCAAAAAAGCACATTTCTGGAATATTGCTGTTAACGTTTGCTTCTTTTATCTTAGCGCAACAGCAATCGACTGTTAAGGTTGCATCTCCGAAAAGGCAAAGATTGTTACTTCTTGGGATTTCAAGGTACGCAGTGTTGAGGTTTCACAATAAGGATGATGTAGCTAATCAGTGCGTTTCGGTTTTCTGGTAAGCAGAGATTTTAGCCGACAGAAGAGAACACTCCTAAAACTCTAAAGTTTCCTCATTACGTACAAACTCTCTGCAATCAGCTCGGGAATCATCAGACCCATGGGCTTTCCATCTATGTCGTGGTATGAACCAACTAATTAAAAGATGTTATTCCCTATACGGTTTACTTGCTAACTGATTACCGTAGTGATCAACCAGACAAACGTAACCGTACTAGTCGAGTCTTGCGGGATCAAATCCCTCTAAGGAGAGGTAATTTCCAATAAAGCTGAGCTTGTCGTTCGATGCTTCTCGGGTTTTCAGTACAGTTTAGCTTTACTTAATAGGTGGAATCTCCATTGATTTAAAAAATACCAGGCAATTCCTTTTATTAGGAGACTATGGTGTTCCAAAGGACTACTCCAGACCTGTCTAGAATAGCAGGATTTTAGCTGTGTTTCTGTGTTGACCGTCCCCATTATTTACTGAAAGGCGTGCTTTAAAATATTAGCTGGAACTTTTTTTCTGTTAACTGAAAACCAGCAAGGCGTATTGGGTTACTGCATTAATATTGGATTTAAGGCTACCACAAACTAACTCAAATCAAAAAGAATTTTATGCATTCAGATACCTATTTACAGAGCTTGAGGTTAAAGTTGACAAACAGTTGGTAGAACTTGTAAAAGTTTGGACCATTTTGAACAGTATCTGAAATATGACTTCCATGCCTGTACATTAGACATTTATCTGGATGGTTTTTGGCAGTTTGTAGATAGTTCTTCGAAGCCCGCTCCATTGCACGCCGATTATTTGGTTCTGTAGCATTCGTGCAGGAAGCTTCTATTTGATCACCTTAGCAAGTGAATTCATCCTTGTACTGCTTTATCATCACGTCTGAACTGTGGCCGGAACAAGCCATCGTCATCCTCTTCTTGACTCTCCAGGTACAAATTATTACTGTACTAGATTTCTAACCTGTTTTCGCAGCATATCAGAAAATAACTTTTTATTTTGACAGTGCAAATGTGACCGAAAGTAGTCCAATTCTTCCGGGCGCATAGCTCAATTTACAGAGTCGCATCTGTTTGATGTTTCCGTCTGCTACATTCCAAAAACTGCTGGTCATCTCACTTGCATATTGGTTTCACGTAATAAGACAAGAAGCGGAACAGTATAGCTGACTGGTTAAGTAATTTGTGTTCTGTTGGATAGTAATTTTCTGTCATTGCGCAACCCAAGCGCAGGGAAACCCTTGTATTTGAGAGCGATTTCCTTCGATTCCGGCCAGGTACTTTTGATTCCATTTTACAGATAACGTTCTGTATGTGAGTGAGCCTACCCGGAAACCAAAGTAAGCAAACAGTGGTTATCCAAGTTGTTGCGGTGTGAACGTCACCAGAAACAACCGCAACACCGTAATAAGCAGCTGCCCAAAGAGACATAGTAACACTCAGCATCGACCACTAAACTACTCTTCCCGAAACTCGTCAGCACATTGTCATCAGGGTTAATTCATGTTCAAGTTAGGCCGTTGTTTTCATCCCGTTTTTTGCTAAAATACGGTGAAAACACTAAAGTATGAGCAAATTTCACTGCTGTCCGATTCGTTTATGTGAGTTCCGCTCACACACACGAGCTACGTTAGCCAAGCTAGTCAAGCAGCAGCAAACGTGCAATTTTAACTAATAGTATTCACATTATATCGGTTGCACAGTTTGAGGATCAAAGCATCCAAGTAATCTAAAAAGTGGTGTGGCTTCGATGCTTGTAGAAGTCTACAGTTCATCAGTAAAAGCTGGTCTGTAAAAAGTCACCAGTAGAGAGGAGGCGGACCAATGAGTTAGCCACTTTGATACTGCAGCAGCAATAAATACCGTAAATACCAATATACTCATTCTGAATCAGATCCTGTAAAACATTGCCAGGAGGATTCGAGTGACACAATGGTGAAGCAAAAAGCTTCGAATTCATGTTTTACTTCTTCAGTCACCTATGTTCAAGGAGGTGGGGTGTTCTGAAGAAAGAACGCATTACATGGGTGAACAGCTGCGCTGATCTCATGAGTGTCCGTCGTAAAGTTAAATGGCTTTATGAAAAAAGTTACTGTAAGTTACCGAAGCGGAACGGACAATGAAGAGCTGGAAGGGGTTCCAAAAGCGTGGGAAATCGTACAATGTACTGAAATCTTCTGAAAAATCGGTCTACCGAATTCGAGCTGAACCGCTGAAGATGTTAGATGTACTGCCATATTTGAGTTTTAGAAACAGATTAAGGTCAGGTTGATATCCAATAACTTCAGCTGATGGCTGAAGCCAATTGCACGAGGAAACAAATTATCCCGTTTTTTCCGAAAAAGAAGTAACTTATTTAGGATCAAATCGACTGTCAGCCTAAAAGCGTAAATAACAGGAAACATGCGCATTTGTGGATTTTATCGCTAGAATTACACGAGCACAACATAATAGTGAAAGCTTCTTTCACTGCTAATTGGGTGCGTTGGTCACCTGGATGTTACAGTGATGGATATCAAGGTCCTGATTTCCACGAATTTCCAGGCGAATCTTTTAAAATTGAACACCGAGTTCAACTCACTTTCGGAAACGGAATTTTGGCGCACTTTTTCAGGGAGATTTACTTAGTTTTGGCTTTCAGCTTGTGAAGATGATTAATGTGTATTTTTCAGATGGTATGATGGGGTCTAAGTTTTCCTTTTAGGTAGGTTGTCACGTCTCTTCCCGAAGCCACTTACAATTTCCGCGACAGATGGCAGAAAATTTGTGATTGTGGCGCAAGTTGAGCATGAGTTTGAGTTTGGCTTACTGTTTTCAAATATTTACTGAACAATAAGCAAGAAATTTGGTGGCTCCTCAGATTTGGTCGAATAGTGAATATTTGATACTTCGTACAAATACTAGAATACTGGACGTAGCATAGCTTTGATTTCAGGGTTAAACTTAGTTGGGAAAACCAGCTTCTCCCAAGATTTTTTATTTACTATGTGACTTGAAATTGAGCCTGACGATTAAGCTACCCCTAATAATAAAATCGATTGGTTCCTGAAATGCTTTTAAATGTCAGCTGTCACCTTGCTCTTCCTGCCCGCATCGCGTTTATCGGACCTTACCCACAAACGTCAACCCACTTCTTAACTGTCAAGAGCAGCAGAATTTCAGACGTGCTCCGTTCCTTTATTGTTTTAAACCTCAAATAGTGAATCTATTACATTGCTCTAAACTGACTTAAAACCAAGGTTATGGTTAGAAGAAAGCTTAACAGTGGCGTGTTTTTGGTTTGTAACGCTGCTTTCTAGGGGGACTGTTCAAAGCATATTCATCTGCGTGAGTAGTGGCTCAAGGTATCCACTCCCAAGTTGGATTATTTGTGGACCGATGTGTCGTAAGATTCCCTGGAGGCCGACGGGCAAGTTGCGTTACTGGTGCTCTTAAGCCGGCTATCGGGCGTACATTTCGGCAGCAGTTGAATGATAACACAGCTCTTATAATTAAGCTTTCTGTGTGTATGACTGAAGCAGGTGCAGCTAGTATAGACAGTCCACCATAAACGCAAGCCTCGGCCCTGAGGCAACAAGCTACCATGTAAACTGTTTTGTTCAGCTTTGGAATACAGTCATCCCGTTATAGGGAACCAATTTTTGAGGGTATGAAAACGATACCCTCAAAAGAAACTTAATGCAAATGATTTGTCTACCTTCTTTAAAGATTTCTGTAATTTCTAAGGAAGCATTCGATTGCTTGAAAGATTTTAACCCACCTTCAAAACGGCTGTCACTTCCAAATTTGATGAACTACTCAAGCTGTTCAAGATTCGTAAATGAAAAGTCCAAAGTACTCTGGGTCGGAGAATCTCCCTTTTGAAATGTCAACGTATTACGTACCCTTCACGTGCCTAATAAGGAAGGGGAAATCAGGCTGACTGGGCAGAGTTTTTCACGCATGCCCTAGTCGGAATTGTAAGAACCGGTGGAACATGAAGTCGATAAGAGGAAAAAGGGCAACATCGGTTTATTTTAGAGTGCGTGCGAATTTTTGTGCAACGTTGCATTGCTTATATCTGCGGTTATTCTACTGATCAACTTGGCCTGACCGAGGTGATGGAATATGCATTGATGAAATTTAAACGGTCTGTTTGATTTGACTGTCCGAATTTTGTTGAGGACTATCAGCACCATTCGTTTCAATTAGTTTGTATCTTCTCTTGCCAGATATAATTCCGCTGAGGGAAGCCCACCTCAGTAAAAGTGAGCTGCTAGATAACAAGTATGAAAGTCAAGATATCAGCTAATGCAGGGACTTTGCGCATTCGCTTTGTTACATGTACCACACGGCTGGCATCATCATGCCAACGTAAGGTGATGGTAGTTTGTACGTAAATATTGTTTTCTGGGATGTAAAGCTTCCAGGGCTAAAACAAACAGGAGAACGAGGTAATGACCATGCAATCCAGCTAAATCGGAGGCCTAAATATTAAACAGCGGTAGTCGGCAAAACGCCGTCAAATTCATAGGTTTTTAAGAAGATATTAACTTTGTTGTTACAGGTCCAGAAATGAAGGAGAATGTCTGTTTCAAAGCCAGCGTAGTAAGGGATAGTCTTTATGTACCAACTGGACACACTTTGAGTCGCTTGATTAGGACAATGTGATAAGACAATGGACGTTCAAGCATTTGTGATGCTTTAGCCTCTCCAAACCAAAGGAATTTATAGGCATCATACCAAATACACTAGTTGTTATTATTATAGTGTACACTGGGGGACAGCTACAGATTTTGCACGAAAAAACAGTTACTGAACGAACTGTTAGTGCCGGCGGGATCGCACAAATTCCCCGTGTGAAACATGACTGTCTTCGTGTGTGCTGAAAGGATTACCAAATAGAGTGTCATGCAACGGGTTTGAATAGACTATTGAACTAGGTACTTATCACTATGTCGGAAACTGAAACTGTCATCAATAACCAACTGGACTAGGGTTTTTCTCAAACTACTTTGCTGTGTTTAGATTTTTATTGGTAAAGTCAGTTATACTGATGTAGGGAGGTAAACGTTTGTGTCCGTGTAGATGCAAACCATTTTACCAACGACAAAACTCCAAGTCATTTTCAGGGAAATATTGGCTTGGTTGTACAGGAAGAATAAACCACATCACTTTCATTTTACTCTTTAGTTGTATAAACTTGAAGAAGATACGTTTTGGGTTACCTCAGCTTTGACCTGGTTGTTCCCGCTGCAAGTGTGTCTGCTATTCAGTACACATGTCCTGACTTCTCGTGTCTTTAATGGAACTGCCGAAGGTCAGCCGTCAAGCAGTAATTTACAAACTCTGAATGATATGCATTTTACTCAGGTTCACTCTTGACTATTCACAACAAGAAATGGTGAAAATGAGGGATAGAAAAAGGTATATGATGTGTTCAGGAGCTTGTATATTCTGAATAAAATTTTCATAAAATCTCTTCAGCAGCATACTACGTCGTATTGAGTACAAATTAAGAAATGACCAGGAATACGAAGATTTAAAATATGCATCTGTACTCACAATAGGACAAAATAATCAGGATTGAGGTTCAACCAGTTCAATTGCGGTAATTTCATTTGGTGCAGACCTGGCAACTGTTTCCGTTCCAAAGATCAAATGTCGATATTTCAACAATTTCTCTGAAACAATCTTACGAAATGTGGGATTTGAGGCCATATACACAAATGCATTTAACGTGGAATCGAGATAAATCAGTATGTTAGCAATAATAGATAACCACGAGTCTACAACGGGATACTTATTTTCCAGATAAGGGCGGAGAATCTTACTGAAAAATGATGGCGTTTCGAAAATGAAGAAACACACACAGACGGCAAATATGAGTTTATCACCGGACGGGGATGGTTTTTGGGGGACATGACAGTTGACAGGTTTGCTTATTGATGAAAATCGAGCGTTTTGCATTGATTCATTTCCTCTCTCAGAAACTTCACTAAGTGATCTTTGCTTCAGTAGACGCAACGCCGATTTTTCCTCTTTTTCTCTTTGTAGCTGACGGCGTTTTACAATTAGACGGATGATGAAAGCATTGAGCACGCAAACACAGATAACTGGGCCACCAGCTTGCACGATAAACATAACAACACCGAGGTAGGCAATTTGATAAATATGATTATCTGATAAAAGCAACTTGACCCCGGAGAATAATCCAGTTCTGTGGCATATAATAATGGCAGCTTCAAAAGCACGGGGAATAACCAAGACGCAAGAGCAACCCACCACGGCAACTAGTATGCTGCAAATGCGTTCATCCGTAAATGCCGACCCGCTGCCGATTGGTCGGCACAGTCGATCGTACCGATATGCAGCCAGCAGAACGACAGACCAATTCCGAGCCACTTGAAAGGCTAATAGACATAGACTAAACCAAATGCTGAGAACAAATATGGAAGTATGTTTTACGTAGTTTCTATGACGGTCAGGGTAAAAATCAAGGGTTGTTGTATTTCCCATAGGAACGCTCCCTTTTAGGTCAGAATATGTTTGCAGATGACTTGAACAGTTATCCAACAATGCATAAGCAAAAAGTGATATTCCCATACATAGCTCGATGACCGAAAGTCCTCTCAGTAATCGACTCATTGTTGATTTTTTCCACAGTGAGTGTGTGAAGATGAGTACGCAGATTCCATTCAAGAATGCATTGAGGGGACCCAATGTTAAACTGATAATTCCATGCGACAAACGCAGCTTGTCTGGAGGGTGGGCAGGAGCTGGCTGGCAGGAAATGCTCTCATTCAGAATGATAATTGAGTAGAAAGGGTCAATCTGTTGCATCACTTCAAAACAAGTCACTGGGATCACTGTCAAGTTTGTAGTAGGTACGGTTTTGCTTCCATGATATTGCTGATAATTCTGGCTAGATTAAGTAATGGAAAAAAGAGGTACGTAAGTAACTAATGAATGAAGCTAAGCTACTCAACATTATTGTCAAATGTTCGTATGGGCTGCTTTTCTCCACTGAACAGTTTTGGCTCATTATAGGAGGGGCGTATGCTAGTGGTTCTAGTTTAATTGATTACAACGACCAAGAAATGTTGAAGGAATTTCGCATAGATGCATAACAATGCGCTACTGTGATGATAAGTTTAAATAGTTCAACGCCAAATACACCATTCGATATTTTGTACTGCAATTGAACTCACTCAGCGTCAAATGGCGGAGAAGCCCTGTACAGCTCATTCATCCCTGTTGTGAACTACCAACAGATAGGGTGCAGATAGGGTCGACATGGAGAGGTGGTGGAGGAGTAAACCGTTTGGCCATGAGTGGGAAATCACAAGTTTAATTAACTGGCACTTAGGCAGGATATGGCTCTACGCATCCTTCATTTCCGGAATTCTCATCACGTGGAAGAAGATGAACCTTTGTGTGAATTGTGTTTCCTTCTGAGATAGTCATGAATGTAACGCACGCATCAGAATTCCGAGCCTGCAAGTTTGGCCAGGGGCTAGTTTGCCTTTCTATGATCAAGGACATAAGGGAATTCTCTCAGTGATAGAAAAATGTATTTGAAAGACATTCACTAACCGACATAGGTAATCCCATTCCTATGTTTGTAAACGCTAACGACACCGGTTCTGCTCGCTGTCGTATGATAATCACCGATGTCTTATTGCTTCAGATGGGTATGGTAAAAAATCCGTGATTTTTTATAGCTGGCCAAAGTTTCGCCTTTGACACAAAAGCTTCTTCAAACCAAGTGAGTGGGTTACCATTTTGGCCGGATTGTGACGCTGAAAAAGGACCAGTCAGCACGGTCTCTTCCGAGTAATACACTAGATCAGCGTTGAATGTCAGTTAAAATTTCTTGTCCATCAGTATGTGTATCTAAATCCTACGGTTGATGAGTTGGTGAAATTCAACTCGTTTTCGATCAGGTTGGGGTCCTTGATCTTCCGGTTCAAAGCGCTTCACTTGATGACTCACCTTGGCTACTGCTGAAAAGTTTTGTCGGTCTTTGTGGGCTTGTAAGTGCTACGGCAATTTGGATGAGGGTAAGGGTGGTATGATCATATGAAAGTTTTGACTTCTGCTCCGTCTAGACACTTCAAATGTAATTTGACTCTGTTGATGGCTCCGCTTTGCTGCTAACCCCCCACCACCAAGTGTCAGTTTGGCCGATCTAGAACCGTTCTTCCCAAGCTCGCCAGGTCTACGTCTTCTATTCTATTCGCACTGAGAGTCTTGGAAACTTCCACCGCTTTGCCCTTAGTCCCTGTGACGTGAATCGATAGTTCCTGCCTCCAACTTCAGTGTTTTCTAATTTTGTTTTGTTCCCGTGATTAACGCATGTCCCGCTATTGCTGCGTTTTCGGTAACACTCAATGTTTACCTGCGTTTCCCGGTGGCCTGTTTATATTTCTCTTGTGCTGGCACATTCTGGTGTGAAGTTCTCCAGCCGTCTGTTATACGTAGCTATCACTCTGGCCGTTGCTTGTAATTATGTAGATACTCCACTGTTCTATTCCACGGGAGGCGAACCTTCAGTCGCCTCAATTCAGAGCGCAGTTTTGATCTTTTTGGTGCTACTCGTACGTAGGCTGTGTTTAGCATCCTTCGGATAATATCGGATGTCCGTGGTTTTTAAGTGATAACTTCAGTCTCAATCCATTTCCTGTTGGGTTTCACCACTGATACCAACAGTCTTCTCAACCGACACTTAATCAAATTAGCTGAATATCTACTCATGCAAACCTTTACTTCAGTTTAAGTTTCTGTCCGATCAGCTTCTTCCGTACACTGGCCCATACTCCGCTAAAAAGTGATAAAGAAATACTACCTGGTAGCGACTTCGGATGGGCAGACGAGTAGTCCAAAATCGTCCCAGGGTCAATGAGCTTCCGATGCCTTGTGTTTTTGATTGTTCATTGACATTATACGTCATATGGTCTAAGAAGGGTAGTGTACACTAATTGGACTGTATTTCCATAAAAATTGGTTAGGGATTCATGTCATTAAGATTGTCGTAAAACCCACTGATCTGTGATTGGTACGAGAATCCAGCTAAAGCTTTCCGTTTGAAATCTTCCATGAAACTGATCGCTAAAACCAGGGATTCTGGAAATTTTATCGCTAGACATTGCTCTTGAACGTAAATCATGTGGTCGAAAACTGACTAAGACTCAGGCTCGCTTCTCTACCTTTATCATTCTATCTACTGTGAGCTGTGTTCATTCTGAAAGGGCAGTGTCTGCTAGTGGCACTTGCATGACTGTTTATAAAGTTTTCTTTTGGCTCATCTATACAAATCTTATAAGCATATCATGTGCTTCACGAACGCCTTTGTTGTTTTGTTGGCGAAGTCATATGAATTCTTAATGTAAGCACTCGGCGTTCTGGTGAACGGTTTTAATATACTTGCGAAGAATATGATAGGCTCATGAAGTGGTGGACCTACTGGGTGTACTATCGGTCTCATGGGAACATCTGCCCTACGGCCTTTTGGTAAGCCATAAATCCATGCAATGAATATACATGTAGGGTGCCATAAATACCGCTAAACTTGTTCTAGATGGTTTATCACGAAACGCATCGGCAAAATTTATTTCTTACGCCAGCATATCCTTTTTACCTACCGATATATATTGGAAACCTTTTCTAACGGACGACGCTCTTCTTCGCTTTGCAGCTTACAGGGAAAACGCAATGACAGCATCAAGGTCTGCATTGGACAGACGGCTAGAGCACTTCGCACTAAAGTCTGTGAGCGCAGGTGAAAAATGAATAGGCTGCAGAGCAATGCAGATAGATGATCGAGTGTTGCTGAGAAACTCGGCAGCGCAGGACACTGGACAAAGAAACATAATTAGAAAATAACGAAGTTTTCAGGTGAAGACTAGGATTCTCTGTTGGAGTCTCTGTTTTCTATGATCTAATCCAGTTCCTGCTTGTTCCTGCTTTGCACAACTTCACCACTGTACCACAAATTATAATGCCGGAGAATTCCGAACCCAAGAAACTAAGCTTCTTGGCAGAATTATTGTGAAACGGAGATCTACGTTTGCGACGCAATTAAATGTTCTTGTAAACAGCGATACTTTGAGGTAGGACGTATAAGTACACATTTGTGATACGAAAAATGAATTTTCGTTCCCTTGGTTGTTATAGTTTTAAAGGTCATTCTTCGGGATACTGCCTTTCCGACTTCAAGTATTTTAGCTGCTAATGATTAAAGTCTAACGCCTGATGTTACAAGAAACACGCAGATGTCTTGGAATATTACCTCAATCAGATATCACAGCAGTTCAAATTAAAAAAACCCAGACAACTCGTAGTTGAGCATCGACCAGCGGAGTGAAACATATTTGCAAGCAAAAAATGTGCTCAAGCACCTTTCCATGTCCCAGTATGACTCTTCAGAGAATTTCTTCTCTCGGAATCGGTCGCTTACCTATGCCTGTTCTTCCAGTTTAATAACGTGATAAACAACTCCGATTTTATCCACGTTTGTTTAGGTGAAAAAATTGACCAATATACGGGGATGAGCTTCGTCAATGAAAATTATGCAATCTGTCAAAACTGCCGGGAATTCGTTGGGCAAACTTCGAAACGTTGAAAGCCATGAATTTTTGCTCACAATTCCCTACTTACGTTTCTGCTTTGGTTTTTCTCAATGGGAAACGCACTGCACTGGTTTCATAATAAAATTTGTGGTCCTCCTTTAATACACAGGCTGATAGAGCCCGGCAATGTAAGTAGCGATAACAGGGGCAGTGTACCGAAAATTTATATCCATTAAACTGTTACCCAATCTACTACAAGGATCCACCTCACATTTTTACTTGTTTATTTTTAGTTTTCCAAGGCTATATGATAATAATGTCTGCCACTTGTCGCCTGTTAACGCGTCAGCTAGCCTAATTCAGAATTCAAATGAACATCGGCAAACGTGTTTGATTTTGCGACTCATAAACGAACCAAACCACCAGATCCACGACAATCCCATTAAAACTGCAGTGTGATTAGTAATTAAGCCTTATGCGAATAACAGTGGCTTCCAATTATTATGTGGCCAGTATATGGGTTGGTTCAGTTCTAGCCCACGCATTTTCAAGATATAGCAAGACAGTGTGAGAAACCGCTGCGGATAATGTTTGTTCAAACAGAATTATTCAAAATATTATGTTATTTTGCAAGTTTGGCATTCGTACAAATACAAAACATGAATCGGGAGTTGTAGGTAAGGAAATAACCATAGTAGTAGTTGCAGCACAGTACAAAATTTTCCAGCTACCGATTTCAACCAGATTTGTCAGTGTTTTCCACAAACGAACCGAGGTTTATAATGTGCCAGCATCCGCACAACTACCTGCGACACTGGTTAAAGCGTTTCACTAAGAAATGCAAGGTTTTAATTAGCTGGTGCAACCGAGGAGTTTGAAACCTAAGCACTGGGTAAAAGGAAAGTCGCGGACATTGCCTACATGATGACCCCTGGGAAAGACAAAGCTGGCCATCAATACTCTAAGAGTTCCCAGCAACATCATGAGTAGCAGTTTCCATCATAAATTCTAATGATTTACAGTGGCATAGTGACATATTTGCTATGTGGAGACGATCCGCACTGGCATTGTAACCTACTTGTAAAACTGAACTAACGTTCCAAAAAGTCCTCAACTGGCCGACATTCATTGAGTTCACTTTAGTTCAGCGTTTTGAGGTAACCACGGGAATTGTAGCGATTGCACATGCTGTTAACACTCGTTCTGTTAAAGGCTTCCAGGAACAAACGTATAACATCCTCTGGGTGCGAAATGTAGTAAACAATGAACATGATCTGCATTGAGGTGTTATGAGAGGCACAGGAACACAGCCTAATACTGGATACTACTGGACTGCCCCCTGCATACCTAATGGTTTATAACCATCTAGTACGAATAAAGAGATTACTCGGATTGTATCCAAGTGTCCGAAGAAATACGGTGATAAAAGCGGGCAGTTGTTTCCATATGAAGTTCCTACGCATGTAAATCATTCCCTTTCACTTTCGAATCCACCAAATGCTTCTAAATGGAATAGATGAGAAACCTACCCACAAAACACTGTCGTAATCCAGGGTCGCCCAACTATGCTGATGGTTCTTCATAAATGACATGGTTCAATAACCTAAGTTCACCTAGTGATTGCCATTCAGTCGGTACCTACCATTTTGCTCATGTTTAGTTGGCCTGTTTTTTTCACGGTCTGTATTTCCCACCAGTAACATGTGCATCTAACTGCATATCAACTATTCAAATGAATTCATGCGATTCAGTGCACCTTTAGAACACCTTTTTAGAACATTGCCATGAGGACAGCCTATACGGTCGTACCTCCCGTACAGTTGTCGAGCTGCAGATATTTGAACCGGTGGTGACACTGAGACACGATGACAAAGGCACACATCTGGCCACATGTTGACGTCATCCGTCTCACATTTTGTCAAGAGTATATAACAGGAAGCAGCGAACATGTGGTTGTTTTGTGGTGTCATAATGGTAGAAAGCTTGAAAATGTGTGATAAGGGAGGAGGGATTAAGGGATAGTCATGATACAAGCAGCTTGATTATCAAGCGGTCAAACGCGTACTTACTCCGTTTTGATCAAAACCGTACAAAACAAACTGACAAACTGCTTAATTTTGTATGAACTCATAAACTCCTGTCTGGCCACGAACACCGAAAGATTTACACCACTCATGGTGCCCGGAGCGTAAATCTCAAAGACTGTCGGTTGTCTCCGTTATCTTCAAATGCGTGATTCTAAAATGAGGTTCCTTCAAATGGGTTCAGCTTTCAGTAGATGCAGTGGTTAGGTGATCTAGCTGCTGCATTCAGATACAATTTCTTCTTTGATGAAGGTGTAGAGCTTCAACGACGAATGCAAAAGTTTCCACGTTCTGCCACAATGTTCCTGTAAGGCCTCTTTATACGGGCATGTGGCTGTCTTGCGGCACACTGCGGGTAAGATGCAATAGGTTGCAGCATACCAAACTTATGAGTAGTACGTTACATCTATACACTAATTTCTCATATGTGAGAGTATTCTGCCCTACCGGACACTGATGAGTGGTAGAAGCGGTCTCCTTGGAAGCGACCTTGCTAGACAATGTTTTGTAACTCATTACTTGCTCGCAAAATTGGATGTAGTACAATAGGAAACTCAGTTTTGAACAAAAGTGCTGCTAGCGACCTCTCGGTAAATTTTACTTGCACGTTGTGACACGAAATACTGGAGCTTATTCAAAGTGATCTACTGAAGTGTCTTAAAAAGTCAATATATGGAAGACTCCGTCGCATAAAACGACGCCGCACAGCTGCAATTACGGATATGCCGATATAAAATGTTGAGCTTACCTGGATAGGAAATGTCGCACGTTGTATCACCTAGTTAAGGAATTTGATCAAAATATTTGCTGCTATGTCGCGATAACTACCAGTTCATGTCATAATTGAAACGTCCGCCACGTAAAACTAAAGACTGCACATAAAATTAATGTGTGGCTTAGTTAAATCGAGTCCTTCTAAACCAGACTATAATATTTTTTAAGAACATGTCAGTCAAAATCTTCACTCTCTTATAGTTGCTGTGATAAATAACCTGTCAGATACAACTGAATGTTGATTTCCTATGGATTGGATGGCAATATTTATTCGAAAAATTCAGCTGTGAACGTATCCTGGTTTAAGAAGCTCGTTTCACTTATTCGACCGAGGTCAGCTTTTCAGGGCTAGTTCACACTGAGCCAGGTTGTCACCAGGACTATTTACCATGGAAACGTGTATTACACAAAATTCCAATCCCCACAGCTAATGAAGGACGGGTTCATCCACAATAGAGGCACAATACGGTAGTTAGGTACTTCACCGTCAGTCAACGATATGAAATAATAATTTTGCTTTGGTTTCGAAATATATTGGTTTATTATCCTATCGGAACATATACACAAAGCTCCAGGTATTCAACAATTGAATGGCTAAGCTGGGGTTTTTCTTCTGTCCGAGAGCCACGTGACACATCAAAGTACAATCGTTGCTTGCTCCTGTCGAATTCGATCACAATGCTCTATCATACACAACTGAGTAACCCTTTTGATTAAAACCTATTTTATGGGCTCCACCAGTGCGTTAGGAATGTCAAGCGAACTATTGGCTTTCGATTTTATGACAAAATGTGCCAATGGACTAGCTGCTTTCAGTGAGCAGACAAAATACGGAATCCCAAATACCGTTTTTGACGCAAATACTTGTGGTATTAATTCGTTTACTTCTGAGGCTGGACTTGAAATTTGACGATAATGCATGAGGGACAGTTTTTGAAGTGCCACAAGATCTCTGAAAGTCCTGAGGTCACAAAAAGTAAACCGTTGGAAACACATTACCTTCACTCCCTGATGCTGATCAAAATCCGAGGAAGCAGCATAATAAAAAAATCAGGGCCCGTAGAAACAAAGTTGACTCCTCTCAGACAGACGAAATGTTCCTACAGCACTCAGATTTAATTAACTCGTGATCTGTTCTACTTCATTCAGCCCACTTCAGATGGTGATTAACTAATTGAGGTCACCAAAGTGCATCAGCTGACTCAAGACCAAAGGTAAGAATTTCTATTTACTTGTCATCAAGTGATCAGAATCCTTCTTAGGTGGAGCTTTCTTCACAAGTATATTATTGATCTTGAGCACGATCTTCCACATTAATGGGTACAATGTACTACAGAAATCCTGCTCATCACAGGGAGTATTCGAACTGCCGGCAGTTAGTTTTGGCACGGGCAATTCTCTGGGATTCCGATCAACAGCGCAATATCATGTGTGATATCATTTGCTTGGTGGATACCATAAATGTTACTGAATGCTGGTAGAGCATATTCTACAGACCGTCCGCATCGAGTCACCGGTAGCCAACAAGTCGCCAGGGATTGGCAAAATCGACGGCCATACAAGCCATTGCGGCAAACGATTCTTATATACATATCAAGCAAATTGCGTGCTATTCTGTCTGAGCTGCTGAAGATTCTAGGGTTTGTTTGTTTGCAACCACAGCAGGTCACCCAAATTAGGGGCGCAAAGCGTGTTTTTCAAGGTTAGATAAGACATAGGTAAAGTTGTAGGAGTTGCTGGGATAAACAGCTGGACGTACGACTGTTGGCAGAACTTTCTTTTACAAGTAAAAAAGTCTGAGAGTCGTCGTTACCAAACTCAAAACTTACAAGAGAGGAGACGCTGTGTAGCCTGGGCGCATAAGTTTTGATTAATCGATGGTGAGTTTTCCACTATTCTAGGTAGAATCCTGAGCTTGCTTGAGACTCCGAAAAAACGTAACATTTATGCTCGTGTTTACAGTCACTTTCTGTGCCGTGAGGACACTTTCTTGTTTCTACTTATATTTCACATGTTTTGATACAGCCGAATGTCAGAACGTGCCTCTTATATGAAGCATTTTCAGTCACCGTGAAAACGTAGAAAATCCTATTGTGACCTGAAGCTGCTCCGTTCTGCGTGACCTAAGGTGGGTTATCTCGCCCTGGACGTGACATTATACCTACTTGATAGATTGGACAACAAACGTATGCAGTTAAACACACGAATTTGTTTTTGTACAAATCATACCGATTGACTGTTTTAGGCAACGCTCATGGTTGTCTGAATATCCACCTACTAGAGATGCTTGTTTTGTCATCGTCCACCTACGCACTAAGAGCAACTGACAGGCCTTTTACTGTCCATTGACGACAGACTTGAAATTGCGAATTGTAAACTGGGGTCCAGGGAGAACAGCACCGTAGAAACACGGCCTCCGAAATTCCTACCGCGTCAGTCACCAAACCCAGCTTAACTACTATAGACAAGCTATTCCGTTTTTCTATGAGGAATTATCGACGAGGTTTCTCACAACACTGAGCGTTCTTAGCGACTGGAGGATATGTGTATATATTTCAAATAAACTTGATGCACAACGTGTCATGCTGATTGGGCTTCGTTAGGCTCGAAGTCCACAACTGCATCTCCAAACAGCTCATCTTCGATCAACTTAACAATGTAGTTTAGGCACGAAGATGACCAAACAATCGTCATTGTGATAGCCTTCAAGTAAGTTCAAAAACTGCAGGTTTTGGTTCATACTTTGGGGAAAGGTCATCCGACAGGTTTGCTATCGGCATAGGCTTGATAAGGATCATGGAACAGCACATCTTCAAAGCTCAACTGCAAGGAGATCAGTCGAAAGGCCTTACAAATCACATACAACTGCAGCCAAATTGACTTGTGCAGCTTCTGGGTGCACATTCCTGAGCAGAATATGACTTGCTTATCACAGTCGCCGTCGCGCTGCACCAGGACAGTACAAGTAGTTCCAGGAAGATTGCTGTTGTTTCCAGTCAAAATTCGACAGACTCCATCATCATATTACAAAATGAAAGTGTCACTAATTATCCGGTTATTCTCTGTTAATCCCCAGCTAAGTAGTACTGTGAGGAGCATCCTATAAAAATACTGAGAAACTGACTCATTTGACGAAAGGAAGTATTCCGCTGAAACACAAAGTGCCAAATGTCACCAGTGTGAAAGGAATGACACTGCTACTCATCGGTCGTCTAACATGACCATATCGACTGGTGGATTACAGCAGGTCACCGCAAATTTGCCCGCTGACCCCGTCCTCGGGCTTACACTGATAGCATCGGGTAGCATCACTTGTGATCAAGCACATACCTAGGTGTCATGCAGGGGCATCCTGCAGATTAAATACTGTTGTCAGATAAATTATCAAGCTACCTCGTCTCGAATGTTCAAATTTCGGTGTTGTTTGATAACTATTACATTCCCCTGGTTAAGTTAATGGCGAATTACAACTAGGAACCAATTGTCCGTTTCACTAAAATAGGGCCCCAGGAGATATCTCATCATCCTTATTTTACGTAGCTTATCAATTCGATAATTTTTCTGCAGCAGTAACATACAACCAGCTTTCTCCTTTACCGTAGCTCACGCTTCTCCGTGTAAACAGGTGCGTTTACGGAGACGTTCGGAAATTGGTAAAATATGGGAACACCCTTGTTCAGTATAAGTGATCTCTTATTCGGGGAGTTAAACAGTCTTCCACAACAAAATACAAACATGAATTTTTTCTCATTTTCGAATATCTGTATCAGATCGGCTGCATTAAACGTAAGTTGAACAAAAATCTGGTCAGTAATTTGTCCTGAGGCAGAGTAGTTCTCGGATCCGAGACAATGTTTAGTGCACTTAAGTTGACTACATATTGCAAAATACAACGCGGGTGCGTTGATTCGTTTCCATTGACATCAGAAACAATTTTGGAATTTTGCGTTTGTTGCCCTTTGGTTTACTGGAACGTGTCCTAAAAGGTGTAGGGTGGTTCGCCCTTTTATACTAAAATAGATTCCGCTTTGTAAGAATTTTTTGGGACTAGCAGTAAAGCCGTATGCGAGAGTCACAAAAATATTTGCTGCCACTGTGATGGATGCTGATGATGCACCAATGTCATGAAAATATGTTAGCTTATAATTATGCCGGGGTATTTCGGATTCATTTTTCCCTTTTCTAGCTGTTATGCAATTTCATCCATTTTTGTTTCGATCTTTTTGGTGTGGTCGGTCGTGCTCAGTTATAGGGGTTGCTTACA
Source organism: Opisthorchis felineus (assembly GCA_004794785.1). Taxonomy (NCBI): domain Eukaryota; kingdom Metazoa; phylum Platyhelminthes; class Trematoda; order Opisthorchiida; family Opisthorchiidae; genus Opisthorchis; species Opisthorchis felineus. The sequence continues at coordinate 104,023 of SJOL01009069.1, forward strand.
ATTTGTGCGCTCATACGTGATGTCAAACTGCTTTATGAGTCAGACAATGAGCATGGCGCTATCTGACAGGAATACTAGCTGATTTTAACAAGATAGGACAACTACTAAGTCGGGGTTGGGGGTTCTCAAACTATTCATACTCTCAAGAGTGAGCACGTTTAGAAGTGGTAATTATGGTGGGTTTATCCATCTCTGATAGGGAGGAACCGAGCCCTTGGCCTACATGGTAGGAGTCCAAAACAAAAGGGAGGCTGTTCGTACAAGAATCGAAAGAAGAGGAACAATAGCGTTAAAGGCGTCGTAAGGATATGGTTGTGCAATGGAAAGACGGTGACCAATTACTTCGAAAGTGGCGAATATTATGTGACACACCTTAGGACGTCCATGGATATTCCTGTAATCGCATTTTACCTGGCAGACATTGTGAGTCTTAGGCGGAAGATCTTTCATCGGAAAATCCGAAAATGAATTAGATAACGCACCTTAGCAAAGCTTCATCAAAGCAGTGTACGTTATGTTTTGGTACGTAATTATGCTTCTATCCTATTTTCACACGACAAATGATGTCGAATGGGAGATAAAGCTTGCACAACGTTGGGCCTGTCACAATATTTGAACGCTCTTGTTTTTCGTTTTATTCCTTTCCTACGGCAGTATAAAATAAACAGCTACTTAAATAAGGTGCATATATATAGGATATGAATGGTATAAGTAAAAATTGGATACCCTTGATCACAAATTTTCTTTAAAAATTCAAATCACGAGTGACAATTTAATGCGATTCCGCTCTTTGGAGAATAAAGCATGATGGTAAGTATGAACATCCAGTTTTCCACGCAGCCCTAGGTAACCAGTTTGACTGGCGATAATGGCTTTATTATAATAGAACAGGCGAGTTCCAGTAGGCATATATGGACTATGCGGCTAATCTTTAACATTTACGTTTACTCGTAACACGTTTTGCAACCGCATGTTTTGGTCAATCCGCTAGCATGTTCTTTTTAACCGGTACTTTTAATCAAACTGGTACAGATGGGCTTTGATTGAAACGTGATTCTTGGGTGTTTGTTATTCTCACGGCCACCGTAGGTGAACTGAGTTTAAACAAAAGCCCGCCGTTGATTCTGACGGATGCATCTATTTAGGCGTTTACTAAATTAACTTCATACTAAAGTTTCCGAGTGACTCTCAAAGGCTTCGCAGGTTGTTTGCTTGTCACGGTTGCGTGCTTCAATGTTTAATTAGATTAAAACTCTTTTTAAGACACTGCATAATTTTCAGCCGCCTGTTTATGAAAAAGCATTCCGTCATTTCCATCTTCCGCTTGTCGTGTCATCATTACACGGCTTTGATGGTAATAATAGAATTTTTTCGCGATTCAAGACTCATGTTAGGCCCAAACGTTTTTATTTAAACAGTTCGTTATGCGAATAATTGGCTAAACTACTCTGTCACGTAATTGTTTTATGGCTTTCATGCGTTCATCCACCGGAAGTGAAATTAAGGCGGCAGTATGACTGATTCTGATTTGAGTGGTAATCATAGCCATACAGAGGTATAGCGGTCAAACATTAATCGGTTTCCTCTGACGGTACGGGCTGACAAAATAACTACTCGGACAAATCAATTGGTAAGCTCTCATCCCCTTATTGAAATTGGTTCTTAATATCTCGAATGCTGAATCGCTGATGTTAAATCCTTTGGATTATTTCAATGCTTGTGGAAAATCTAACGCAACACATTCGGGAATACTTGGCTTTAGGAGTTTTACTTCCATTATGTCTTCAAATTCAGTCATATCTTTGTTGTGCACCACAGCAGCTGCCTACATTAAATTGATTGAAAACCCTCATTATGTAGTCCTTTACTAGAGGTTTCAGTGGTGTTCTGCCTGCTATTCTAATTGTTGTTTGAGGCAATGGCTGATTGTCTTCAAGACAAGTGACCAGTAAACGAATCAGACTAAAATGTGGTTACCTTGCTGGTGTTCAAAGATGCAAGGCTAGTGTATCACTTTACATTCTTGACAAGCGTGACCGGCAGCTTTCCGTGCACAATCATTAGCTTTCAGAGCATATCAAAGCGGAGATCCAAAGTTAGCACACTTGGTCGCACAAATTATAGCTATCGAAGGCAGGGCTTGTAGATTGTGTATCCCCCCACTCCAGGCTTCTGTAAATTCTGGTGATGAAAATGTTTTGGACCATGACTGTTTCCCCAGAGATAAGAGCTAGATCTGTCATTTGCGATATTTAGCGTGTGTGCCAACTACGCAACCTCAAAAATTTAATGCAACATGAGATGGCTTGCTTATGCCCGTGGTGCGTAGAAAGCACTAGATATATGGTTAATGGAGAATGGCCAGTTGGCCCTCGTTAAGACCAATTCCTGAGTGTGAGTTGACCGACAAATCTAGATATTAGGCGAATGTGTTCAGCTATGAACAGAGGACGCCTTATGCTTTTTATTCGCATTAGTGCTTATCATATGCATAAAGCAGTTTGACTATCTGTTCTTCGGAATAATGAGTAATCATTGCTGTCTGGTTCGCTTTATGAGAGGCGAGTTGCGGAAAAACCGGCGGTCGTTTGAATGCCTTAATGCTAAGGTAAGTTAAACCGTTTCATCGCGCTCATCACAAAAACACTGATAGCGAGATAATATTAACGTGCTTAATGATGACAACAAAATGTAATAATAACAGTTATATTAGTAATTATGAAGAAACGTAACACCTTGTTTCCCGCACACTTTCGGTTTGAGAGAAATATACTACTGTTTTCAGGGATGAGTTCCTCATGAATTTCAAGCGTAGTCAATTCCTGAAAAGCCATTTTAATTAGCAAGCTATTCCGAGAGTCCATAACAAAGGATAAGTCGAAAATTGCCCATATCAAGCAAATTATGACTTTTGTTACGCTGCTGGAATTCCCGGAAAAATGTATATTTGGTTTTCTAATAACTGTGAGCCTTTGATGAGGAAATTTTTATCGAAAGAATAAGAGATTCACCGAGGTGACTTAGTAACTTAACAGTCCTTTTAGAAATTATCGTAAAATCCTAAAAGAACCTATTTAATTTGACTTTACGTTATGAGATACAGCATGTTTCTAACCCGTGTTTTCGTGTGCGCAAATATATACAGCTTTTCCCTCTGCAAGACGACTTGCTTGAGAATCCAGCTTTGGTTTTTCGGCAAACTGTTTACTTATGAACAACTGGTGTCTTTCAGAAACCCAGACACTTTGCTCACATACCGTAATGAAGAACTTAAAAGCATACGTTGATACTGAGTGTCCAATACCCCAATTTACATCTCCCCACGACATTTTGGTTGGACGAGTAGGCGCTAATAACCGCCATGAAGATAAAGAACGGGAGCCAGTCAGAGACTTATGTGAATGAGAAAACAGCCACCATTGTGTTCCGGGTCAGCTCACTCAAATGTTGGAAACTGGCGCAAAATCTTTAATTCCCGTTCGACAGTTTGGGTAAAATATCCGATTGCCTATGCGCATACCACCCGGTCATAGTCTGCGGCAGTGTTACTTCGAGCAAGCGGGCCAGTAGACTATAGGATTTGCGTTCTGTGAAAAACTGAGAACTACACGCATGTAGGAAAAGGACTGCTGGAGCTCCAGGGTACGATAATTTTGCAAGATACTGTCTAGAAGCAGAACGTCATGTTCTCCTCATTACTTCTAATACATAAATTGATGGTTTTTTTCTTCAATCTGAGGTACCGTAGTTCAAATATATCGGTCAGAGCATACCCTGAGCATTTTCTGTCGGGATTATTAAGAGCGAGAATTGCATGCTGTGATATACGAACACAATATACGAAGTGAAAAATATGGAATTTAAAAGGAATCTAAAAGCAATACTTAATGCTTTTTTCGGTTTATCATCCTTACGACACACCTTATCGCGCGAGGTCTAATGAAAAGCTCATATTTTGGGGATAATTGTGTCACGGTCCGTCTGGCTGCTGATCAGCAGCTCATCACGTGATTTTTATCACGCTCAAAATGTAACCGTTTTAACCATCTTAGAGACTGGGTGAAATCTCTGACCACAGCTCTGCAGCTTTTAAAGACACACACTGATCCATATTGTTGTGAACTCGAGCATCGCACAGTTTATTCTCTTTTCGTATATCTAATGGAAAAGCTTAAAATGGAGTAATACTAAAGGAACCCGTTAACCTGCAGGTAGAGCACAATAACAGCAGGAAAAACACTCTGATCAATCGGCAAAGATTATTACAGTTTGGCCAGTATCAGCGAATCGGACGCATACATTTATTTTTTAATAAATAACTTTGGACATATGTACAACTAAAAGACTTTAGTACAGTTTAATACACTAACCGCCACCGAGGCGGTTAGAGACCACTTTTGAATGTACGCTCACATTTATGAGTCAACAACCCAAAAGTGTAGTTTCTGGTAAAAGTGTTTACGTAATACCTGATAACATCTCTTACCTTATGTGCAAAGCCCATTCCATATACCTCCAAAGTACCACACCAATAACATTACCGACTACATGTTATCCTATGTTATCCTATGTAAGTTAGCTTATTATCTAGCAGACTTCAGCTTGATTATTAATGAGCTAAGGACGAGGTCGTGTCTCATCACGCTTAATCACGTGGGATCTTTCGCAAAGTAGAAGGGTTCAACAGATGATGATCATCAATCACATTCTGTTAGCTTTAGTACTACGTATCTACAGAGATTACATGCACAGTTTTTGTTTATATAGTCCGTGAAGTAACTGAATCTAAAAAATTCACGAATCGAGAGGATAAACCGATTAGTTGGGCCCGCACCGCTGTCTGTTCTTAGGAGCTATGAAATCAAACTGTAAAGTTTGTGGTCGGATTACTCAAGACCGAGCAAAAAGCCCAATCTAGCTTAATCTTCATGAACAATTTAAGAAAGAGCTGAAGTGTCTCTTCTAGTTTTAGGCAACGGCCAATCGTCATGCTATGTAAGCCAAAGTATTTGACAAAACAATTTCACAAGTCTGCTCTGTTAATTTTTCTCAGAAAGTCCACAATGAGCTAAATTAATTTCTTCTGTGTCACAATCACATAAGACGCGTTTTCCTCTAAAATTGAGTGGTCGTGGTTATCAAAATTCAATGTTTCTTCGTCATCTTGATAGCGCAATGTGCTCCTCAAATAGTAAAGACTTACAACAATAAAGCTTAATGGGTGCATGAATCAGCTAAATTAAGTGCATGGTGAGCAGCCATGGCAACTTTACGAATGACTTTCTGCATGTGAAATGCTTCAAGGTTTATTTACCTAGGATATTTTATCTCGTAAACAAACTAACAAGAAAGATACTTCAATCAGTGAACCCACCTTGGTAAACAAATTTTAAAGCACTTGTTTGCTAATGTATGTGTTGCACCGCCAGTTAAAATACTACCTCCCAAACTTCCCCACAAGTTTCCATGATTGCTTTGGCCAATCCGCGGAAACCTTATCCAACCAATAGAACGAAAGCAAGCTACAATAATCAGAGGTACAAGTAACTCGCATAGCATTTGAGCAGAACTTCAAAGCGGAGATTAATCAAAAGTGACATGATACGATATTTCGTTAGTTTTCTTTAGGTGCAATGACATGCTTCGATCAACACCCGCTGACGGGAAGCCTATAACCTTTATCCTCCTTATAATATCACAGGGGGTTCATAAGATAGTTTTAAAACGTTGGTTGTGAAAATCCAAGAAAGTAGATCACAAGAATGGACGGTTTTTCCTCCATTTGACATTGGTGTGAATCCAATTCCTCCGAGTAAGTGGTCTTTCGTAATAAATAAATCGAGATACCACTGGATAAGTTTTACCACAGAGAGCAGCATATCAGTCATTCGAATGGTGTCATCCTACCTGCCCATCATCACCTGTCGACATTTACTTGAAACATATGCGTCTAAGCCACATACGAATTCCTAATTCGGTCTGTGTACGGGGGCGTTTTATTCCCCAAAGTTAATTATCATTCACTGTCATACGAATCTACCTTATGATACCGAGATATTGGTACTATTAATACGATGCACAATAGAGTGTAAATTCTGTAATGGATCTTCTTTGTTATATGATTCCTAGTCATTCCAATTTATTCAAGGTAGTCAGTTGAGTTAGCAGATAACCCCATCATATATTCTTTTTTATGAAAGGAAGTAAATTATAAGGCAAAACCGATAGCCTGTAGCCCTTATCTAATAGTGCATATTGTAAGCACGTGTGAAATATGTGTTGGCTGTTTATCGATTGTCAGGTATTTTGGGTGTAAAGTGAAAGACTGCTTTGTCGCCTAAGGCGTCCTCATGGGGTTTCCGGTACCAAATATTTCAGTATATATGACCTGCGTATTTAAATGTACCGTTCTAGATTACATGGTGGACTTGGGGTGAAAAAAGTGGGCGAAAAATTGACAAAGTGAAATGTAATTCACTGGAACAAATTATTGTCGTAGTACTTCTTTTCATTTTCTTCCCTTTCAAATAGGTATCTGTTATTGCTGCCTATACCAGCAGAATTCCCCCCCATCTGCTTGGACATCGCTTCAGTTGGTTCGTTCTCACCTTTCATTTCCTTTGCAATACATCACTCTAAACATAATACCAGGTGGTCAAACTTAAATCAAATCTTAGGTCATGTATCGTCTTAATCAAAGTGCCTGTTGGATGTACTGTACCACAGCCGTAAATGGCTCCTTGACCCGGAGGCGGCGGAGTTATTCCCCACCTTTTTTGTTTATGATCATAAAAGTTGTATTCGTTTTCATCTCACGCTGGCTTAATTGCGGCCAAGGAGTGATCGGACTCTACTGATGTCGTTTTATCCGATGATTGATTTTGTTCACACCGTTTTTCTATTACATCACTACACAGACTGCTTCGGATGATCGATACATATCTGTCCAATTTCGTGGCCGCACTGAACCCACATGAATCATAGGCTTGATACTACGCTGATTACACTCGGGCCGACTGTGGTCGCATAGCTCAGTACTCGACGGCTCCTTTTTACTTCCTAGCTGGATCACTATAGGATATCCTCAGCTTCCTACATGAAATTATTTAGGTAGGGTTTATATTATGATGCTTGCCTACTGAAAACTTATAGTTTGGCAGACCCTCCGTCGTTTTTAACGACTTCTCAGTTTCAAACTTGGGAAATTTTCGTTTGTGCTTGTTTTGCATCAAACGCTTACCTTGTGGTTCGAAAGTGAATTAACGTCAGTTAGCGGTTGTTAGTGGTTATTCGGCTTCCGGGAAGTGTGAAGAGGTTACCCTGTGACGGATAGCGCCTTCAAAGTTAGCGGGTGTCTTACCGATTCCATGCCCCAAACTAACTGAACGGATTGAGCATCGTTCCCAAAATTCCTTGGGTGCAGCAAAGAGCTCGCTTTGAATATAGGACCTTTCTGTGACTAAATATCTTGACGTCACTCCATCTGTCACCGATATACCAGCTCACGGAAACCTTCCATGAGATTATGTGTCGATATTTCGGCCTTATCTCCAACAAGCATATTTGATGGGCCTACAAAATATGCATTACAATGATAGATAAAAATCACAGCTACATTTTCCGAAAAGGGTAGTACTATGAATGTAGTGCTGTGGATGCGCTGTTCGTTCGCTGACGCCCACAGGTTTGACTGTAAGTCTTGTTTGGTTGAAACTTCCAAAGATTTTGTCGCTTTCGTCGATTCTCATATGTGCCGAAGGCTACTTCACAGTTTTACGCAGTTCTGCAAAACGTCCTGCAAGTTTCTTGTATTAAAAATTAATCCAGGCTAAATTTAGCACAACAAATCAGTCTGATCTGAGGAAACAGTCTAGATCCCACACCAGTAAATCACTTTTCTGCTCCAAGGATGGTTAAATGCAAAATTAAAAACCTCTCCTCCGGATAATACCATTTACTACAGTGTCCCATACAGGTAAGAGATATCAGCTAATTATTTCGTGGAATGAATCCTAAAGTATTTGAATTTGCACATCAGGAATGATTCTGTCATTGAAAGTCTCATTTGGGACTGATGATTACCAGTCTCTCTTACGTAACTGATAGCCGTCCGATGTGGGTAAAACGTGATAATTTCCTTCTTAGACTAAGTATCTTGAACGCAATAATGTCCATAGTCCGCGAAAAGCATCTTACGAGAAATGCTGCATAAGCTCTTGACTGATGGTCTGTCTTACACAGACAAACGCTCTGTTTATTGGAAGTTTCAAAGATTTCCAGATACTGATTTCAAATGCTCAAACTGCTAATCAGGGTTATATTTATAAATTCAGTGGTAACATGGAGTTCCACTAGGCATGAATTCTGGTGACTGGTTGTACACTGTCTTGAAACTTTGATTCCAATCAAATATCAAACCGCAATTCAAGGGTTTCCGCAGGGAATACCTCTGTGTTATGGCGCCAGATTTTGCAGTCAGATTAAGACGCCTCAAGGAAACGAATGCGATTGCAAATAAATGCTTGAACAGTTGAATCGTTATCTCGACCAACAATAGTCGAATATTCGGTCAGGCATAGGCAGCCCCAGGCATTACATACGCCTTATTTGGGTGAATTTGCTATAGTTAGCCTAAAGCCTACAACGATTTATCCGCTATCCTATCTTGGTGTTATGGGGTGTTATAGCATGTAGATAGCGCAAATCGGAACTCCTCTTCATTCACTGTCTGAGTTACTCAGCTTTTGATGGAATTTTCAATTAAACCTACAGTTTCGCATGGCTACACATTACCAAATGCAATGATTTGTGTCTTTTCCTTCCTTTGACTCGATTACTGAAGTGATTAGTCTTTGATCATGAACTCCACCATCCTGGATCAACGAAGCATAATTTATTAACCGAAAAACCATTTCACTTTGAGGGGCCGAGTTCATTCGTTCTGCTGGGTGGGTGTGTTGTTTGTACTTTCTCAGTTGTTTGGATGTTTTCAACAGCAAATTCAAAATCCGCACACTTCAAGAGCTTTCGCATCGATTTTGTCTCGTGTACTCAAAACCATATATTCAGAACACTTTCCCTGGTATTGAACAAATCGAAATGAATTTTGCAAATCTTATTTTGTAATCTTTATGACATTAGGAAAGGTTTCGCATCAATCGTATATATATATATATATATATATATATATATATATATATATGCATAGTACTACTTTGATAAGCCCCATTTTGAAGAAAATCCAGAATGCAAGCAGGACTACTTCACATTTGTGGACTGGACCTTCATGTGCCTACCAAGTTGCATGAAGACAGTGATCCCATACAATGAATTTCATCTACATGATATATAAGTACCAACTTTTCCCTTATATGGACAACTTCTCAGATGAAACCACGTGTGCTTGGTCTTTTGAAACTTTTTTATTGTCTAAGTAAAAAATGGGCCAAATCGTTACAATTGAACTATTCTTTCAGGAGTCGGCTTTCTCGTGGAGAATGTTTGTCATCAAAAAACGTCCTAGGCATCTAACAGAAGGTTGTCCTTTAGGGCCGTATTATTTCCTGACAGTGGTTTCCCAGATAATGAATGTTGTGTATTAAAATGAGCAAACAAAACACCAGCTGGTCTGTCGTGTCATGGGATACCATCATTTTAGTAAACACCAAAATATATATGTCGGGATAGGTACGAACGGTGTGTCGGCATATCTTCGGCCATCATCGCTCCGTACGCCCTCGTTCATCTCTCGTCAGGGTATATCAACAGATCGACTGAATATCGTCTCCTCCGGCAGGACGTTTGGTAATGAATTACTCTTCGTAGACCAACAACAACGTTCTGTTCCGTTAAGCCGTTATTTCTGAGGTATAGTCTTTCAGCTTCGGAAATTTTGAAGTTACGGAACAACAACAAGAACAACCAATTCCGGTTTCGTAAATAGTTTAATTGTGCCCCACCTTGCCTGCAGACATGCCTATCGACAATTTGACTTATTCGTGCTGACAGCCATCAAGTAAGACATCCTCCTCTGAATGGAGTGCATCTAGTACACAAATTCTCAGTCGAGTTCACTTTTTCTTGAATTCATTGGTGACAAAGCTCTCGAAAAACACCGCCCTCCACAAGAGACACGTTTGGGAAATATTCAAAACAGATCGGTTTGTATTTTAGGAAGTCGGTACTGTTCAGGTCAACCAAAGATACACGAAGGTTTATGGTAAAAGTCTGTAGACGGCAGGCCTTTGAACGTAATTGTCCTGTTTGTACCACACGGATTTTGTCCGGAAACGTTATCCATTGACCCCAAACTACGTCTAGTTGGGCCGTCCATCGTGGTTCGTCTTTGTTCACGAGAGGAAGATTTGATATATATATATATANGATATATATATATATATATATATATATATATATATATATATATATGCGTAGTACAAGATGTGTGACCTGTGATACACCGAGAAATTAGAGTAAAGCATAAGAGAATAGAAGTTACCTGCTTCCAGTTTGTTAGAGATCCCTACCAAGGACGCCAGTAACGCTGATACATTTTCATTTCTGAAGGCATCCTCAGACAAGCGCAATCTTCCTTTCTGTACTCTCATTCGTCAGACGATGTAGTCCAGTAACATTGTAGGTCAATTTTTACTTTGTTTGAGCCAAGTCTGTCGTAGATCTTCTGCTTAGCACCTACAGCCGGTTCCTGTGACCGTGCCCATTGATTGGTGGAGTGGTCCTCTATGGGGCGTTTTCAAAAATTTCCCCGGTCACTGTGCTTTTAGCTGGCTGTCTAGGACGTGACTTGTCCCATTTACAGAACAATAGCATATGGGGTTGCTCAATGCTACCTACCTGGTTCCACCAGGTGATAAGTTTGTTCTTCAGGCAGGAATAAACCAAGATGGCCAGTCCGCTGATGTTTTTAAAAACTTTTATGTGAATTTTTTTCGGAGTATTGCTTTAGTTGTTTGCCTTGTTCTCTGCATTTGACGCAAACTGAATATACGAGCCATAAACCTGCGACCTGTTCGAATGCCAGCTTAACCTTATTGTGTGGTACGTCCACGTTTTCGCCCAGTTAGAGATGTGATTTGAAGTCGTAGGCAGCAGGCTTTGATGCTCTGAGAAAACTGAGTATTGATTTTCCCCTTCGATAATCTACGTGGGAACTCGAAGTTCGAGAATATCTACTACGTAGCGGTTCTTTGGGCATCTGAATAACAAAAAGTAGCGCCGAGTTCTATATTCTCCCACTGTCCACACAAGGTACGGGGGCTGGCTCGTATCATTCTCTGAAACACAAATCATCGGTGCGGTCATCGTATCCCGATTCTCTGGGAGGCGATTAGGTAGTCGCATTTCATACTCTCTCCTAGTGGACGTGTCCTATCCGGATTGACCATAGCAGTCAAGTGGCCACACGTCATTTCTGATTATCAATCTGAGTCAAGGATCCTTTCAACATCGTTCTGTGGTTTGCTAGCCGGCTCCCTAAGACAGCCAGCTTATGTTTTATCAAGACTGCAAAGGTACGAGTAGGCGCGCTTAACTGTGACTTTTGTGGAAGCTAGCAGGCCACTAAAAGTTTGTGAACAAAGTTTGTGGACAACACTAACAGTGGCTGCATAAGCAGCATGCCTATGTTTAACTACGAGAGGGACCCGATTAGGTCGACTAATGACCATATGAAGCTCCAACTCCAAACCCTACATTAACACAGCCGTTTAAAACAACACGTCAGGTTAACCGGTTTCGATTGGATGCAAGTGATGTTAGCGAAAAGCGGTATAATGGGCAGATCAACACAAAATCTATTTCCTACTTGAACTCCCATGTGTCCGAGTAGAACACTTGGTTTTCGAAGGTCCTGTTATTCCTCACGCGAAATTTGCGCAACACAAAACATCAGAAGAGGATTCCCAATTCAGGTGATTTCATACACAGTAAACATAGCGTTAAATATACAATTTTCCGTTCATCTTACTGCACTTTCCGAGCAGTGGGAAGCCCATTGTGTTCCAATGCAGGGCACAAGTAATACGTGCTATTTGGCACAACTACAACATTCCAGTTCAAATGATCAGAAGCTCATTCTAAAGAAACGCGATACATAGTGTGCATGCAATATTATATTGTCGTTCTACGACCTTGGGAGCAAGTGTCTCTGACTTTGTGATGAAAATATACTTCAGCACTTTACGACCGTTTGTCAATTTCAGAAAGATTTTGGGCGTCAAGAAGTTGTGCCAAACGTTCCTTGCCTGGTTCATTCAGGTAACAGCAGTTCTTATGGAAATTTTAGTGACAGTCCAAAGGGCAGTTCATATGTCCCTTAGTGCGCTAAATTTGAGGTACTGGTGACAAAATATGACCCGTTCGACATGTACTACACCGGATGTATCGCCAGTTCATGATAGGGCCACGGTTGTTGTCAACATCGAATCAATTCACAACTGATGTCCCGTAGAAGCGACTTTCGTGGCGAACATAAACCGATCAATCGACTGACATTTTGCAAACGTTTCACGTGACAATTGGCTTGAAGTTTGCGACTGGTAAGTTTGAAGCGTCAAGTTCCACTTGTGTGTGGCCTCCCAGCGTCTTCGTTAGGCGATTTCACATTCCGTGAACAACTCCAGAGCGAATCTAGTGTGGATGCTAGTGACTTTGAGACGCAATTTCACAAAAGCTCCTATCGACATTTGCCAACATTGTTTACTCCGAACCGGTCGGTCGTGAACTGACGGCATCCAACATATTTCAGTAACGGTGTTTACTGGGAATCGGATTGAAGAGCCGTCTGAAGTGAATAGATGTCCTTTATTGAACCGATGGTATTCAGGAATTCCCATAACAAACACAACTGGTATTTTGAATATTGTGTAAATCACAGTCCGTGAGATGAAGCGGAACTATTTGCCGGTACTTTGACGGGGAACTTGCAGTGATCTAAGGAATGTAATCTCCCACTGAAAAACGAGAGCTAATCCTACTACTGTTCATCCTCTCGGGACCCAGAGGCTGAATGTCCAACCACTGACCGGAAGGTCGTGGGTTGGAAACTCTGAGTTTCGTGCGTTGCGCACTGTTGATGATACTCAATAAAGGTGAAACAGGTACTGGGCTTTTTGGCATAGATTGGCCTAAATGACATGACGAAATATTGCTTTAAAAATTATTGTTTGGAAGGTTTATGAACTTCAGGTAATCTCGGTTACTGTCGTACTTGCTGACAGTAAGCTCCGTAGTCTAATAAGCTTGAAGAGCAGCACTGGACAGTTAACTGTTACTCATAAAAAAACTTTTGATGTACGATTGAACTAAAGTTTACGCGTAAATTTATGACTCACTGGTCACCAGTTCTCCATTCTGACCATGACATTTACTAGTGGCCTGGCTGTAATTATTTTACCACAGAATTTTCAACAGGAAGATGGTTGTTCTGGTTTAGGCTGATAAGTGGACATTTTGAGCGTCTAAGCAACCAAATATGAATGACTCAGTTCCCTTATCAGGAGAGAAAAAGTGCTCCACTGATGAAATTTGGACAATGCTAATCCTAATAAAAAAACTTTCTTGCTGAAGAGGATTTGCATCTCTCCAAAAGCCTGTAGGGAAGCCCTCTGAAGAATCACGAGATTGGTTCATCAAAGCAGAATGGATGATATTTCTGTATAGTTCCTAGTCTTTGGTCACCTCAGTAGAGGTTTTCGGTGTCTTTACCAAAATGACTGGATTTCGGATTGAAGACAGTTGGCAATTGGTTGCTGATAGGTCATTATCACGTTCATTTGTGCTGTTCCTTGACTGCGTATGTTGGAATGCATGGTGTGACCATAGCGGCTAAGCGGATGAGTGTCTCAGCAACTGCTTCGGTATTAACAACACTACTAGTCCAGCAAACAGAATGACTCATACTAGACAACGAAAAATTAGACCAAGTAGAGTGCTACTTTGGGAGTCTGTTTAATTTGTCGATATATCCTTTTCTGCAAATTATGGTGGTGTTAATGGGAGACTCAAACTACCCCTTTATGAAATTCTTGTAAATGATATTCTTCAACTGAATGTGCGACACAAAGGTAGACTCATGCTTCAGTTGGTACAAACTTCCAGATATCGCAACATTTTGTCTTAAGGGGACGCTGCAATCTCTCCGGCAACTCAAAACCAGTTTTGTCTCCCTTGGATACAATCAGGCACTACTTCGATCTTTCATGAGATTAATATTTGTCCACTAAAGTTAACTATGTTTATTCAAAACCAACAGATCGTTTAAGTTTGGATGTGTAGCTAAAATCTTTATAGCCGATGCCTTTCATTTGCCTGATTACTTCCCTTGAATCATGATGAAGCCTCAACCTGACTTGGAATTGGTGGCCAAGGTTGCATAAATCAACGGGAAAAACCATACAACGACCAGGTACTCGGAAGTCAACAAAAAATTGTCGAATGCACAGTACCGCACCGAGGTATGACACAACAGTGACTGGAAACCATTCATAGTTGCTGTCTATTCAAACGTAAGTTATCTACTTAGAACGGCCTCCATGCTATCCGAGCATACAGTAAACAAACTTTGGCTTCTAGATTCACATGTCATAGTCATTTTTGTTGCTAAACCCCAACGTGAGTAGGGTTGATTTCTGTGGAGTCGCGTATGCAACCAAATGAATGGCTCATCAGTATCCAGGAAAGTAAAACCGGAGTCAGCTATAATTTCACATGCTTGCCCCAATTATCATCTGCAGTCTTGAATACAGATGCATAGTTAAAGCCCACTGTGTTTGCGGAAAGCTTTTCCGATGATCGTTCATGAGACACCCCGAGACACACTTGCAACTACCTAATGTTGCCAACAACACGCTTGATCTGTACAGTCCTCAGCTCGAAAATTAACTTCTAGCACAGTTGTGGGTTATTCGGTTCGTAATACTGTGGGTGTTAGAGCTGAGGCACGAATTAAAAACTTAACAACTGGACGTCGAGCACGTGGTCTACAGAACGCACCCATTAGCGCTAATCACCTTTACTGTCTAGCTGGTACGTACTGTCTCCCTCAAGCATTGTAAGCAGATCCTACTCAAAGTCTAAATATTGTGACAGCATATGCCCACTGGAGCAAGTCTGCACTTGCGTGCAGAAGAGATCATTGCTCCATGGGCATGTCATTTTGGCTCCCTTGCTTAGCTTCTGTTGTTACACACTATTCCGTCGAGTTTGCGAATGTTTCAATTTTTCTGTAACAGTGTGCTCCTAGGGCAGTAGAAAGCATCGCAGGATTCGACAAAATCCTTTGCAGTATTGAAGCGCGGAGGGGAATCCATTATGTTGTTGTATGGCGACGATCATTTTTGGGCTGAAATGGTGAACCAGATAATGTTGTAGCGATAGCTGATCTCTTAGCTGCACAACTCAGGTCAATTGTATGAGCAGATGAGATAAAACGAACCTAAATCAGACTTTATTCAGGTTTTGCTTCCTCAGAATGCCCAATTTTCCCGTCCGCCAGCGCTTTTCCTGTTCACACTGTCATTGTGACAACGTTGGTGATAGGGTTAAATGGAGGGGCTGTAGCCTAGTTTCTTTTAGTTACAGGTTATTGTACCGAATGATCAAGTTGCCAACCGAAGGGATCACCCAATGCACACTCGTCCAGCCCTTCTACGTTCTGTCACCGCGATTCAGCTCTTCAGGTTGCTCCAAACAGCTGTCAAAGTGTCGGACGGTTTTCAGGATGGAACAGAAATATACGATATCAGCTACCATTTTCTAATGAAGCTATTCGTGTGTTGCACCAAGGCTTGCAAAGGTGTGACAAAGGCTCACATTGCAAAAATTTAGGTAGTAAGCTGAAATGAAGTGAGCATATGCATATTTATGGTGTAACTCAAATTCATTCACCCAAGCTCGTTTTGAAAGTGACAGATCCATGGAACACGCGTGTCAATTAAATGCAAATCGGCATATAGCCAAGTTTTGCTCTTATAAGTAAACTGCGTGAGTTTCAGCTTTACGTACTTAATGGGTCATCAGAGATAACGTTTTGGTTCTAAACGACTGAAGCTCATAAGATGTTTATCTCTCCAATTTAAGTCGGTCATAGTTCCATGTGTAGCCAAGATACTGCTAGACGGGTCACAAAGAAATACTTTAAGATATCCACAGAATAGCACCAGGAAAGCGACCGACTTAATTACTGACGTGAAGTTATTGTTTATCTTGCTCTGTCCTAAAGCATCATGTAAATTATGGTAGTGAACCAAATTTTTCACGTTCTTTAACTCTTAGGATAAAGGCTTATTCCCTATTAAAATATTATTTTTTCTTACAAATGTTTGAATTGCGATGAAGAAAGTGGTACTGTCTTGATGGCGACCAGAACCAACTTGTTGTCTACCACAAACAAAACATAAGATTCAGTACAAAATGGATTGCTACAACGGAGCCAGCTAGACAAAGATTTGGAGGCTGAAGTACAGATAAACAAGCAAGACAGAAATACTGGTGATAGGAATGAGTGATATTAAGTTCGTCATTTGGCTCTCAGAGCACAAACCAACAGAATCCTGTCCATTGTGACAAATTTGTTTTACTTGTAGTTCTTTAACTAAAGCTGATCGTCCAACATACGAGAACCGTACAATACCAATTGCATCCAGTGGATTAACACAGGTCTCAAAGACAGGCGTTATAGAAACCTTTGAGCTTTTCTGCATGAGGGACATAAATTTCGGACGGTATTCTTCCCTAAAGTGCATGACTGCCAGTTTGATGAGGCCGTAATACTTCTTGGTGAGTGTAAATGAGAAATACAAGTGTCTTGTGGATCTACTTCAGATTCTCCAGCATGTTTTAACTGTTCCATGGTTGGTTGTCCTTTCCAGTAATCTAGATAGGTAATGATCTCACTGTTGTCACAAACGGAGGTCACCAAGTGTTCAGTCATAAAAGATGTGTCTAGTTAAACATGATAATAAGTGGCGTGAAATTACGGTGCTTTTAGGACAATGGTTAGCTTTCGTTCAAATTTACAGGAGCTAATAAACGCTAAGAAACAGTGGGCGAAAAACGGAACCGCTACTGATGACCGGTCTCGCACAGCTAGGTATTTGTGGTCTGCTTTTAAAACTGTTATTTGGTTATTAAGTATTTGAGTAAATGAGCGACAAATAAGTTTATAATCTGTTTCAGTTCATTCTGGAGTTGAAAGTGGTTTGATACATAACATTCACATCCTAGACACTATCCATTATTTAGCCCAAAAATGACCGTAATATCCTGTTTCTCATTATCCGTGAGGGATACAAAAATCAAACAAATCCACAAACCGTATGTGCATGCTTGCACGAAACAGTGCATCCATATCTATAGAATGGAAACTCTGGGAAACTTTCCGAAGTAGATACTCTTATATGCGACACGTGTGCACATTATTTTCTAGGCTTCTCTATGTAACTTGCTGGTGGACTTCCTGGGGAATGAATAAAGCTATCGTTTTCACCCCATCTAATGTTCCAAAACGATCTGTCACCATGTGATCCCCGCTTAATAAATCCTGAGTACTGGCTACAAGTGGTAAATGTGACTGCGTAGAAGTGAAAATGTGAACGCGTAAGTCGGTCGCTATAGCCTAACTGGTAGCTTCTCCATTTTCCGCCTAGAGAAGCTGGTGAAAGCCTAACAGCGGCAGGAACGTCTGGCGATTTTGGCTGAGATGGGGGTGCTTCTGGAATCCGTCGGTTATAAAACTGGTTACATTTCATCGCCCTGGATCACTTTTCCACCAATTTGCAGGTCGACATTTGTTGTACAAGGGCTGGAGGTTGCAGCTGGGACGAGAGTAGGAATTTGTCTTTGTCAGCTCCCATCGCCTCTTCACGAAGACTTATAGGTCAATTAACTCACATGATTCTCCGGCATAATTAAGGAACGACATAGAGTGTTAACCCAGTGGCAAGAGTGACAAGCAAGCAAACTGATGTGTTCAGGATAAGAAAGATATGTTGCATCCACCGATGGTTTGTTGATGCTGATTGTCTGCATTCAAAGAACATTTGTGCACGATTTATGCGACTGCCTGTTATACACCAGATACCAGTCTACCAGTCAGAAGGAAATAAAGACCTACATCACATCAGAGCAATCCAGTGAGCAATTCAAGTCCCTTTTGGATCGCATTCGCCTTATTTGACCACGCCTCTAATGCACTCATCCCTTAGAATGCGGTCCAGTCTAGAATTGTTGTTCGTCTGTTTAGAAATGCCTCCTCAACTCTAACCGTATTTGACTCTTTTCGTCATCTCCTCAGCAGCGTCCAGCGTCAAATAAAAATGTTTCAGTGGAGTGCAGATCATAACCGATGGAATATCTGGGCGTGGTGAACCTGTCGTTTCTGAAACTTGGCTGCCTCACTAAAAACACTCACATACTAAAAGAATACGACTGACGATGTCTAGGGCACTTCCTGGCCTTTCGATAGCTTGATTTTGCATCCACTTCGTAGGTCAGAGAACGTTGCTTCAGGCGGGCTTTGAAAATATGCACTGGGTGTTTCTTCGCTCCCAGAAATGCACTGGCCCCTAATAAGAGGGAAAAAAGTTTAAATCGGCTCTATCAAATTAGGTGTGCAGAGAAACAGCCTCACTGAACGATATTTTATCCATTTTTTTTAGTACAAATGGGGTATCTTTCTGTGTTGTCATGGCCCTTGGATGTCAGGATATCTGCGAACCGGATTCATTCAATCACTAACCAGTCGCTGTAAAGCTTGGTAAATTGTATTTGACCACTACATTCGACCAAATTTCATTGTATTTCTTAATAGTTTTCATTTTTCCGAGGGACTGATGTAAAACAATCTGTGATAAATCTGTTTTTTTTTCGTTTTCCACTAGACTACACATTTGCATCTACAGCAATAGGACGAAAGACTATATGGTGAGTGTGTCACTACTCAGTTACTGAACAAACTAGTCCCTGGTCATTATTATATTATAATAACCTTTTCTTGTGACAATACAACTGTAACACTTTTTTCAGGAAAAAAATAACACTGTTTTATTCATATTCACACCACTCTCGTTTGAACGGTCGTCCTCCTGTTCTGGCGTAATTATCCATGTGAGTCCACACCAAAGGGAAGCACTGCACTCGAGTTTTGCTCTTATTAGAGTGAATTAGCAGTGCATATCCAAAGGCCGGGATTTGAACTCCGGACATCTGACATGCGAGGCGAGCGTGATACCACTACTCCACTTCAAGCGTCTGTGACGCTACCTGCCTGGGAAGTCCTGACTGGCGGGCCAATCGATCGTCACAACCAGGACAGTTACTGGGTCGACGCTCGATGAGTCGGGCACACCAATCGCATCGATCAAGCGTGAACACGTTCGCCTGTTCAGACCTAAAAATTCAGATGCGTCCAACGTGCGTTGGTGGAGTAGCGGTAATACGCTCGCCTCGCGTGTCAGGTGTCCGGAGTTCAAATCCCGGCATGGCCTATGGATATGCACTGCTGATTCGCTCTAATGAGAGCGAAACTCGGGTCCAGTGCTTCCCTTTGGTGTGGATTCACCGGAATAATTACGCCAGAACAGGAGGACGACCGTTCAAACGAAAGTGGTGTGAATATGGACAAAATACTTATCACGCAAAACCCCAATGAAACAGTGTTTTAGTCTGTTCCATAACTCATTGACCGAGTGCCATACCAGTAAACAATAGAGACCTGGTACTAGGTTTTAACTGCTGTCACTCACATGGACGTTTTGGGTTAGTTTAACGGACCTCAACAAAACCTATTTTTTGGGTGATCACAGCATATCAAAATGTTTCCTTATTCTAAATCAAGTGCAGTCAACATGCTTTAGTAAGCTTGTGCCTATTCTGAGATGCAAAAGTAGGTAAGCACAACTTAATGAAGATATAACGAGTTTATTCACCATTAACAGGGAGATGCGCCATAACTTGACAAAAACAGGCATTCTTTTGGACAACTAGCCATCACAAGGTGGGATAACCGTTTTGTGATTCAAAGAATCAGAATCCACCACACCGCTGCTGAAATTTCTGCCTATGCTCCTGAGCACCGAATTACGCAACACCGGTAAAGCCCAAATAATCAGATATGAACATTTTCAAGGCATCTAGTTTAACCCATGGATTTCCTCACACGGGTTCGTGCATATGCTCATCCGTTAAGTATGTGAATAAAGCATTTGCATCAGACTGACAGATTTCAGATTAACTATTGATCGTACTGTGATAACAAACAGTTTTCAACTGATTGACAAAACAGAAGTAAAAAATCTCCACAACTGATTTATCATGATGACTGTTTAATCGACAGACTATTACTATGAAAACAGCCGCCACAGTAAGTATTTTTGAGTCAGTGTGTTTGCTAAACTGTGCAATCTTATGACAGCAATCGTAAGATTATTTTCATGAATAAATTCGCCATAGATTGGTGGATACTCAGGCAATGGGGTGTGGCTGGATGACTGCAATATATCAGCAATCTCTTGTCCAGAAATCTCTTGAAATCAGAAATCAGAAATCTCTTGTCCATTTCCTTGCCAAAATTCAGTTCTTAGTCCTCTTTTTTGTGTAAATCATTTTAAGATGTTACTTTTTATGCACCAAGCATCTGAGCACATTGGTGTAGCAAAAATTCTATAAAACGGTGTAGTGAGTGGCAGACGGGTTTTCACGTAATATTACCGTTGCTAGAAAAGTCAGTGTTTATTAGCTCGTGTCCGCTACGATGGCAAATCTCTCTGGACCAGAATTGTATCAGCTTTGGAAACAGTTAGAGCAAGGCAAAATCAGTTTTGCCAGTCCAACGCCTTGGGCTGTTCCGGAGAATGTTGGTAGTTCAGCAAATAAACTAAAGATTTCTGTCGTATGTGTCATCATTGCACGACAGTTTTGCTTACAACAGTGGCGCGTTTTGAGATCGCACGTTATCCCATTAATCCAGAGAACCACAAACCAGGGATGATTTGCCCCGTGGTAATTCTCTGTTTATCGCTAAATGTGTGAGTCAATACACAATCAAATAATATGGATTTAGATAACCTAACTTAACCACATTGAATTTCATCAGAGATAAAGCGCCAGAATTAAAAAATCACTGGGACCCCAAGGACAGTGAAAGGGGAACGTTTGCCACCTTTTCGAATCATTATGCTTTGGGAGTATTTTCTACTCTCTATGACATGAGGCTGAAAACTGTGCATACCATTCAGCTGAGCTACTTCTATCCTAATGAATAGCTTGTTATGGGGAGATGAACCATTTCAGTAAGTTTAACTTCATTTAAAGGTCACTGATGAAAATTTACATACCTGTATGGTGGGCACACATTTTCTGGTCTCCATGACCAGCTGTATAAAATTATCTGATGAACTTTCTCAAATGACTATCCTTATCGGTACATTGCTGAGAAGAATGTAACTTGACAAACTATTGTTTTGTTTTGAGGGCTATTTTGCTATCCGTTAGTTGACTTGATTCATATTTCTAGTTTTATATGTGTTTGAATGGTCACGGTACACATTTAATCAGGGAAAAAAAATTCGGTATTATTTATGTCGCAAAGACCCAGTTATAAAAATGTTCCCATGTACCTATTCATCATGGGTTTTATGATCCATTACTGTCGTAGAACGAATTTTATTACACTGTCCTCCTCCTTTCTGATTAATTTGCTGCACGCGATGGATATATGGGAAACGTAGCGGTATGGAGATTGTGAGTGCTTTGGGAAAATTGCGGTAAAGATTTGCAAAATTCTCGTGTACATTCAGTGTGTCCATAAACATGCAAAGATATATTATATATGTAATAATATTTATCAGGCTAAACACAGTGTGGGAAGTCGACTACGTACCCTTACCAGGGTAAATATTGTCGCAGATTTGTTTGTAATTTTGTGCCAGATTCAGCAAACAGTCATAGCTGGGGCTGTCGTGTGAGTTGTGGTTTCGTTAATTGTGTTGATAACACGTTTTCAATTCCTTGCTCGCATGCGTGACACTGAGCTAGTTTCAACTTCTGGGTCTGCTTCATAACACTATCACCACGCTTCCATTTGTCCCAGAATGATTTAGAAAACACTTCGCTGGTCTGTAAACAGCCAACCCATAAATATCTGAAGCGTAAGGTTGTGTTCTAAACAAACTGGAGAATATTGGTGCTTTGATACCAATGAAAAGCATATCTTAAAGCTAAAATTGTCACAAAGGCTTGGGAGCAGTCTGTGAATAGTCTTTCTCGATTATTTATAAAGTTGTCTTTCTGCTACAGGTCACTTCTAGAGCCAAAAAATTGGTTCCTTCTGAGGCGTGGATATCTCGAGGATATATATTTATTTTAAAGAGACAAATGTAAACCTGGAATGCCGTCTATATGACCTTTTCTGGAAATTTCACACCAGGTTATGGCCGACGAAATGCGGTGTGGTGCAACATTTTATATAGGGTTTTCTGTTGAATTAACTCTCTTTCTGAAGGATACCCTTTATAATCAAGTATACTGCACTCTATTCACATGGTTACATGAAGTGTATCTCATAACTTTGATATGACGTACTTTTTAAACATCGTAAGAATGATTAGTAGGCAACTGCATACAGACACTATCGCATTCGACCTTATCGCTTGTCGTATTTTCAAAATAATATGAATTGTTTGCACGCGTAGACTAACTGTCCGCAGGCCAACGTGAATTCGGGTTCCTAATATTTTCCATTGACTGCACATGAAAGGACCTTGGTGTATCTGTCTTCTGAGCAGCCAATGATGATTTGGGTTTATTTTATTATCTGAACACTGGTAACGTCAATAGCTAAAAACTGCCAGTCACCACAAATTGTGAGTGCGTTTTCATCACAGTCGTCGATGACCTAGATAACAATAGTTACTTTGAGATTACTTGCTGGACATTCAACATTATTTTGTACTGATTTCGATGATTGGATTTCTAGTGTATCACTGGTAGAGAAAATAATCAGAACTGCTTTTTACCCATCTTGCTCATGGATAACCAAATAAATAACCATTCATGCCTATTGTTCTTCCCCGAGAAACCTTTGTCTGGCAAACATAAAGATGCTCGACGGCTTTTGCTTTTGTATAACAAAATGTACATTAGCAAACCCAGTTGAACGATGTAAGCACCATCAACATTTTCAGTTTATCCCATAGTGTACTTGCTTGGGCGACCGTGTATAGGAAGCAATCTCCAAAGTGTCACAATAAAGTTTGGAAACAACAAACATTCAAAACTGGTTGATCTGACGTAATCTTTTTGTTATCCTCAGTTATGGATATAATTATTCGGTAAAATAACGCACAGTTGTTTTCATACCCGAAGCAAACCTTGGTCATTTAGATACCTCCCAAAAACGTGATTGATTTTTTATCATTGAGAATAAACGAAGTGCCAAATAATTTCCATGTTGCAGGTTGACTGACTGCTTGTGCTTACCGTAGATATAAATGGTGTGTACAGTGTTCTGTTTACAGGTCAGATTACTTGACTAATAAAATCTGAAAGTTAGTATTTATTCTGATAAGTCTAACGATGGTCGGGCTGCAGGTTGCATTACCTTAAAGGTGTCCATAATCATTTTTCCTCAAATACATATGACAGTCATTATAACGGTCGAATATATTGCAGTGTTTTGTGCCAAAAATGCCAACCTCAGCTAATTCCCCTTGATTTGTGAACTCATTTGACAGCTGGTTTTTGAAAAAGTGTCAATTTTCGATAAGTATTGCCTGATACCTGTTGTAGGGTTTGTGGGATATGTATGCCTAAATTGCTGGTATGCGAGCGAAATGCCGGACTCATGGGTCATTCAATTCTCCATTTAGGGATGACCAATAGAGAAGTCAAGACTACAAAACAAGAGCTGGCCAGGAATAAATATAAAAGTGCACTAAAGCTATCTGTGGAAAATTGCAAGCATTACTCTTCGTGTGACAGCTGTCCTTCAGTGATAGAATTTTTCAGGGGATTTGAAGTCTGGTAGTAAAACACAGTTATCCAAACAAGAGTTTTCCAGAGTGATCATCAAATGTCACTCGCTAAACTGTACTCCCTCTCACTATCACACTGGGGAATAAGCAGACGAATGCATTTTTACGCAGAGCTTTAAACAAAAAACTCAGTACTAGCACGAAATAACAGTGGATGCCCGGGTAGCATTCAACCCTTGGGAGCTGTCATTGGCACGCGTCCGTCGGTACCTGTTCACGCTCTAAAAAATTGCTAGGCGCTTCACACATGGAAATATGATGAATGTGCAGCAGGTCATCATTGAAGAATATGCAAAACATTGTGTCCGTAATCCTGGGTGACCAAAAGCATGGACACTGCATACAGTATCAGTTTAACGTTTGAACATCAATATGCTGTCCACTAAATCATTCCGTAAATCATATTTGAACGGGCACCTATGGGAAACTGCAACGAGGGCGGATTAGTCGCTGATTAATAGGACATTGAAAATGTGGCCAGCTGACTTAAAACTACTGCTGTTTTAGTCGCATAATTGTGGTATCTTCTCGGAAAACTTTCTGCTACGAATCCTGGAAGTTGACTGTCATAAACCAAAGCAAAACAGATGAGGTGCTGACAAGTTTAAAAATTTGTGTGCTTAAGAGTAGTGCTCATCAACCTGCAGGAATTGACCGCATGAGCGATGAGCGTTTATTCAATCTTATCGTTATTTGTTAACTGGCTACAAGTGACAGAACCGCCGACAAAAATGGTGCCCTTAACACTTGATTGAATAATATCAATGTGGTTCGTGGGCGCCAAGCACACACAAGCACGTTGTGTGGCAAATAGATGTGACCCAATGACCGAAATTTTTCACGGCCAATCTATTGACACAACCAGATTGTTTATCGAGTGCAAGCGTTTTATGGCACGTGCGAGTTTGTGGGAATGGAACACACACTGCGGCACACGGAAGTGGAGCAGTTATCTTGATCCACACGAAACCCTCCACCTAGGCACGGAACGCGATTGTTTCTGCAGCTGTAAGGCTTCGTCGGATTTCGCGTAAAATTAATGTTTCAGTGTTCGTCCGGATTTTCAGTCTTTCACGTTAATAATTGTTCGTTGTGAGATGCACTTGCACTCCGCTGTCTGCGTAGGCTGTCGCATGGACGCCACAATCATGCAATATCCTCTGAATGCCGTCGGATGTCCCAGTAATATGGGGCAGTTGGACCCGTGAATCAAACCTCCAGCGCGCTGGCTTACTAAGAGAGGAGTGGCCTAAGAGGAACCGTTGATTGAGCCATCCGTATGAAGAAACACGGTTAGGTAGTTTTATTATGGCGTACATGTGCTCTCAGTTTGGCAAATATGTGCAATGCATCTGGCTAACCAGTAAGGTGACGCTCCACATAAGAATCCACAGGGATTGCCTTCCAATAAATAGTTATTTTAAATGTGCCTTGGAATCTCAAACCTGCTTCCGGTTCCCCGCAATTCCGTCTGAGTGTATTTAGATGCCAGCAGCTGCTGAGATGCACAGAATTGGCCTGCTTGGTGATCGTATACGGTAGAAGTGTTGTTGACAGAACAAATTCATTATTTTGGAAAAAAAACTTTCTTTTCAACGTTTAATTCGCGTGTTTGAGCGAGCGATTAACAATAGTTGGTAGAACCGGTGGATCCATTGGAACGCATCAATTTGTTTTTAGAAATGGTGGGAAAATGCCGAAGATGCGTTACATGAACTTAGCTCAGTGAAAACGATCGTCTTCTCAGAGGACGGGCTTTGAGGCTGCGTTTACCGTTGCCCCTGAGAAGTACATGATTACAGCCCAGTTTATTCAGAGCACCTAATTTTATTTACATTGTTTTAAATTAAGTGGACATCGAAAACATGGATAGCGAGCAAGGCATGCAAGCCCACTCTTTAAAAATTGAGGATATTTCGAAAGCAGATACGCGTCTAAAGGCTCCTCGTATGGGGAATGAGATCAGAAATTTGTAGTTGGAAATCTGGACCCTGGTAAGGGTCGAGATATCAGTTGAGGATTAGTTATATTAATAACTTTGGTATATGCACCATCCTAGTTGCTTGTAACAGATCACAAATAAGTGCTTGTCACGCGCTATTTGCAATTCGTTCCTAAGCCTTGCTGTTGAGAACAAAATCGGTGACAACAGACCAAACAAAATCCCTACCAAGGTAGATTTCACGATTTCACAGTAACTTATCAGTACCCGCCTTTCCCTTTTACTAATTCGGCACTCGTTTATTTCACTGTCGGGTTGCATATAACGCGTTTGTGCCCTTTCGCCTGCTTGTTTGACAGCTTTTACTAGTAGCTTGATTCCGTCAACGGCGGAACCTTTCAGAAAAAGGTGCTCAAAATGAAAATTGATACCAGACATCCTCGCTATCGCAACCAAAGTTTGGATGCTCAGTAACGAAAAAGCTAGCACGTGGAGACTCTTACTTAACTAATATATGAGGTCATGGGACGACAGCGTTACATCCAATTTAATTATTTGATGCATCGTTCAGCAAAATATTACCAAGTGCAAGAAATAACAGAAGTTGGAATAACTTGTTGCCTCCAGTTTTCGTCAACTTCATTTGTGAAGATTTTAAATCAGCGAACAAGCATATGGGATACTTAACAAAGCCACTTTGGACGTCAGTCTAAAACTACTATTGATTTGTGATGGTCTATAAGGTTGCCTGCTTTCGATTCAGGGCCGAGTTTTCAACTCGTCCGGCAACCAAGGGTGACATACTTTCCTGCGACGACTTACTTTATGACCTTGTCGGATTCGAAGCTTTACGTCTCTTTCAGCAAAAGCGATTAGTACAACAATGCGCTAGAAGAAATCTGGTTGAGACTAATATACAGTGCCATTAGGGAGGATGGGTGGAGAGGTTAGGGGCGCGACGTCCGAAGATTTCACTTGTTGGAGATACCTTCTTGCATCAAACCAACTGAGTTGAGTTTGCGTCATTACACTCAAAGATGGCTATCACTCTGTTGTTTCCATGCATTACATACCAAGCTCCGGAATTATAGGTTGTATCTTCCTGGATATTAAGTCCCCACAGTGCGTGGTTCTGTTACTGTACCACCATTGGAATTACGAACTGCTGACTCTTGTGTAAGGTTGTTTCGTGACGACCTGAGATACCTGAATTTGAGGATGTATAATACGGACAAACGGACAGCTTCAGATGTTATCATGTATTACATCAATAACAGAAAATACAAATGTAAGACTTTTTCCCCCAACAGGTTGAGATTTATCCACATGAATACACATGAATTTACATGAATAAGTATCAGAGTTGAGGCATGTGCAAACGCAGGAGGGTCTGGCATGCAACTCCTCAAGGGGCATCAGTTATCAGAGTTCCTACTGGATTAGAACGCCTGACAATCCAAATTTCAACCGTTTCGGAAGGAGAGATTCTTTAACAGAGGTGTTGTCTTGTTTTGCTTAGTATGCGATTAATAACAGTCCGATTTGAAGCGGCTTTATCCTTACCGAGTCTCTCACAATCAGGGAAAATGTTATATTCAGGTTTACTGAATAATGACCTTCCTGGATTTAGGGTAGAACCATTAGCAGATGAGCTAGCGCGCGGGTGTCAGTGAAAGAAAAGCGGATCGATAACCCGCTTATTGACGTTAACGAAATAGAAATGCGCCCTCAATATTCTGGCTTGTAATAGCCGATTTTGTTGGGTTTCATATCAAATCTCTCTTAGCAGCGGGCCGGGGAAAGCAGGAATTAGTCAAGAATGGTTTCTACTAAAGGCATTCTGCTCGGCTCACTGTTTATTTATTAGGAACAATAATCATTGTTACGTATGCTATTTATTTTATGGATGAATATTTCTCAGCACACAGTTATGTTTTATATGTGGCGTACACAGCTGATTGTAGCACTACTAAGGCAATCTCAACCAAAAATGTGTAATCGTTTTACAGTGGAACAAACAGGCCATGGAATTCGATTACCGCGCAGGAACAGGTGCTTGTTTTATAGAAAAGATCAGTTTAGTGGTTGATTGTATGCTGCATTTAAAAGTATTTTAACCGCAGACGCAACGCTACACTCCGCTTCATTAAGACGCTTAGATATTGTCCTCTTGATTAGTGATTAAGAGATTGCGATCAGCTTGTCGAACCCACGGTCTTCGTTCCACCGCTGTCGTTCATTGGTCTGATTTCAAATGGACACTGTATCGTCTCTCTGATTTTCTAGTCCTTACTAACGAGAACGCTGTGGGCGCCCAACAAGACCAGGGTGTTAAATAAAGGTGCAGGTCTATGAACTCAGACTGGTGATTGTAGGATATGTTCTTTTTCTCATTTGAATCTAAAACTCTGGGTGCATAAGTGCCTACAAGTCTGAAGAACCCTGATTTCGAAAGTTCGTTGATCCGTTATTCTCTGTTCATATGACCTGCGCCTGCAAATCCGACAAGATATTCACGTCAGCTTTCCTTCCTTATTCCTATACGGTAGGATTTATGGTTGGCGCTAGCCTTTTCTAGCTTTCTTTGATTAACCAATCTGGTCCAACTGGTTGTCACGGGTCAAACCTCATGGGGCACTTTGCCTCTCAGGATAGTCTTCTCCATCCTTTTCCCGAATAGCCCTCAAGTTGCAGACACTAGTTCGTGAAAGACCCTTCCTCCAGTTTGCAGACCGCGATATCTGCTGTGACGTGGCGCTTTTTGACGACTGAGCCGGGAAGCAGAGACTTACTTGGATATTACATCCTTAGCCTTTGACTTCAATGTCTGACCCCTAGGGTAATGGGAGGTGACCAAGTCTAAGGGCTTGGAGAGTAAGCAGCGCTAATCTGACTACTAATGTCTGTGCACAATCCAAGTCCCCTTGAGGCTGCACTGAGTCCAGATTTTTAAAAGTGTTTCGACCATATAATGTGACCTATTGGTCATGATCAAACGTCCAACAATCGAAGTGGCTTTATTTCAAGCTAAATATTTTCTAATCCGTCCTTCCTCGACCGAAATTAGCTTCAGTGCCTCCATACATATGAACACGCTGATCACCTGGTTAAAACATCATACTATTCTCACATTCCTGTCCTACCGAACAGCAGTCCATACGGCCGAGCCGATTAGTAATGCGATTTCCCTCTTTGCCGGACTGTTCTCCATTGTGCTAGCTCGCATGTCTGAACACCGAGGAACTGAGTGCTAGTCAGCACATCCCGTAGGATCTTTACAGCACTAAAGCACAACCACCATGAGAAGGGTAGCAGATTTAGGTCGGAGCTGTATCTAGAGGTTGGAGGAGGGCAAATAATCCACCAAAATTGCGAAAGATTGCTTCATTTTACATTTAACACAAACTCCCACATCTCGATTACTCAAAGATTGTTACAAAATATGCTGCAGTTTTTGGCAGTGCCTCTTCTATAGCTTCTGACTTCACGAAGTTTCGGATTGAAAACCACGGGTGTTCTCTTCGTAGCATAACATTTTCAACAATCCCAATCTAACTAAGTTGCCTATATTGCGTGGACAACACATGACTTACATCCCCTGCTGTGCCCAACAATAATTACCGATCAATTTGTAGATCAAGTGAAACGCAACAAATGCCCCTGGATTGAGTGCCCTCCGATCCGTTCCAGCATGATCATGTAGGAGACACTTTCCAAAAATCCAGTCTGTTTTTTTCGCCTCATGTTTGACCGTTCCACACAGCATTTTCGGTAACCGCTGTCTTGCCCATCATATTGTACTCCATCTACGTGGCATTTTATGGAGCGTTAAAGTTTGACCCCATTGTCATAAAGCTTTGGGACAGAATGCCTTTCTTCTTCAGTAATCCATCATCTTATTTAATTTTGGGAAACTCGTCTTACACGACATATTGAGACCTCTCCAGATGTCAATGTTTTAATTCTTCTTGATTCATTTTACCCCTGCCTATGGAGCTGCAAAAATGTCTTCCCAAGTGGTTCGCGGGGCATACAAACTTAATTTTACCAGCCATAACCTCCGCCCATGCAAACTTCATAGTTTCGTGTTTGGTTCGATCCAAAAATGTGCCCGTGTTATTTGTTGGGACCTGTTAAATTCCTTTTGGTTAATATTTGTAAAAGTTTACACCATTTTGCAAACCCACTGATGAATCCTTGTTTTGCCTTGTTTCAACTGCTTACGGCTAACTAGTCTAAATGAGCCCGGAAAACAGTCACCTCCTAATAATATTAATGCATTTTGAGGCATCGTTACCACATTTTGACATGCACCGTATTAATGAATCGGAGCCTCCATTTCCGCACGTTCTTCGCAGTATATCGTTATTTTGGTTTTTAATCTTCTTTGTCTTAAAGTCAAGGACTTTCACGCTGTCGGGGTTCACTAGATGAGCTGTTAAGCTTTTTCAGCAAAAATAAGATATGGATTACTTTTTGTGATATTTGAAAGCTTATTTTGTGCTTATCTGAAGGCGTGCGCAGATCAACTCATTATCCATGAGCACGTTTTCTATTTCCGCAGCCTCCAGTAACCTGGCTCACTCAGATCCATCTCAGAGAGTTGGAAGTGGTTTAAATTTCCACGAAGGTTTATGTGAATGCCTGTTTTTGCTGCGCTTTCCATACTTCGTGGTTTTTATCTGGTCAGCTCCAGAAAGAATTTCGCATTTTCGGATGGGGCTTCAGAATCATTTCGCTTGCTATTTTGACATCTTCTTTGGATATTGCACCTCAAATTTATGCTGATTCTCTTGTTATGAAAAACTTGGACTCATCTTTGTCCAAATTCCTGACCTTCCGTTCCGACATCGTCATGGCAAATTTTATAAGTCAGCCATGTAGGGCTTTCAAACATTTATTCACCCATAAGTCAATCCATCATTCTATTGATCTCTCTATCTAATCCACATACTGGTTCATATATCTATATAGTTTTCTATTTGGCCGGCCAACTGTTTGCTGTGTGTAAGCTTTTTTCATCCTTATGGCAAATTTTCGTTGAGGTGTAGTACTCTTGCCGTTCACAAACTTTAGATTAGTCCTTGCAGTAAACCTCTTCAAAATCCATTGGACCAACTTCCATTGTGCGTATTCAAAAATGACAGGTGATCTGAAATACTTGATCAACTGCTAGGACAGAACAGTAGGCACAAGATCCTACCATATTTTTGTATGAACTAAACGGTGGAGGCGGTTCAATGATAGGAGATTCCGTATAGCCAAAAGGATTGCAATTCATGGACGAAACTCAAAAGCATTTAACTAAATCAACAAACTGACGAAAAGGTTGACATGCTTGGTGGTAACGGAAAATGTTGGGGAAAACCGAACAGGTCCTGCTGATGGTGAAACAACCTGGACAGTTAAATTGTATGTGGGTGGGGAAATGCGAAATTCACCAAGGTAATCTTAACAGTTGCATTTTTTATACGTATGATTTTAGGTAGAAAGCTCTCTGCAGTCTGTGTAATGAGCTTCTATTGTGATTTTGTTCTGCTCACACCCGAATACTAACCGCTACTTAGTGTTAGTTTTCATTGCATCTACTTGTCTATTTTGTGCAAATTTTACTTTTGCAGTTAAGTTACGACATTATTAAAAGACCGGTGGATTTCAGCGCGGCTGTTAAGCTCAATGTTGAAGCCTAATCGACAAATATGCGAAACCGAGATACAAAAACGTCTGTCATATAATCCTTCTCGGACAACCGAACTATGGTTGTAAAGTTGTACCTTGTCCTCCAAGACTACTCCACCCCACTGAGTACTGTGTTCATCTGGAAATTTTATCAGAAAATTCTTATCGCTTAGATCACTGAAGTTTGAAACATAGACAAGCTAAGTGTTTTCAGTGATCACTGGGCAGATGTAAAGAGTAAATATTAATAATACTTTTTTTGTGCCTACATTTGTGAAGCAGCATATGTACATATTTGTAGGAAAAAAAGCAGTTACTTTACAAGCGCTTTGAAAGGCTCAGATTTCAGATGTCCAAATGGTAAACCGCGATCCTATTAATCCCAGGCGAGCAACTATTTTGCACGTTATCTTGCACTCATTGTTTTGTTGCATATAAAGGCTCAAGTAGAAGTGAATCTCTTGACAACGCAAAGTTTGTTATCCCATAACATTTTGTACAGGCATTCCAATATGCCTTTTCATGCAAGCAATCATTACGACTAATTTTCATCGGGCTGCTAAAGACAGTTGTCCGTTTTAATCATGCCCTCTATATTCACGCATGGACAGCTAGGAATGCATGTGGGTTTTAGATCAACTATCAACTATGAACCAAGCAACAAATCAAAAATTGGCCGCACGCATAAGAGCCCGAGTCATAGTCGGACAATTTTTTGGCGCCAGCCATGTCAATTTGGAAAAAAATAGGAATCCTTCTATTATGGGGACGCTTTTTTCTTGTTAAGAACTGATACTCTTCGGCGAAGACAATTTAGTGTGCGTAATCATCCTCGGCGTTAAGCTATGCCGGAAGGCAACCACTCCATGTTGTCGTTGATTTGGATGAAAGTAACCCAGAATGCGAGATAAAAAGAAGGCAAATCCGAAGAAAATGAAAATCGGAATTAAGTTACCCCACTTTCGGTTGGCTCCATCTTGGAAAATGTCCCAGATCTCGACGTTAATTGTCTTTTGGCCCTGAACTTAGTCAAACGTTGTTTGTTTGCAGTGCACCGGACAAGAATTTCAAAGCCTATTGCAATGCTTGAATACCTTTTCTCTTTTCTTTTCGTTCTGAGTGGAATTACAAGATCTTCGTCTATCCAGGGATTAGCTCCCTGGGCATTTGTAGGGCCTGCAAAATCAGCAAAAGTAGTTCATTCTCAATTAGCTTGCTGGTGTACATAGTTTATCTCTTGCGATGTATACGGTTACAAACTGTCATATTTTTCACTGTTTGAATTAGCTTGGAGATCGTAGGCTACGGCTATAAACAGTTATCATAGAGTGTAGGCCTATTAGTTTGAGGTTGGCTGTGTTTCTGAAGACAACAGAAGTAGTACTCGCATATGAGCGCCGTATAGGTTCTGTCTTACATCCCGCCTCTACTTATGGTTGGTTGATTGGCTCCTTTTGTCGATGAAAACTGACGCACTATGTGATCGGTGATCCCCTCGAAAGAAACATACCTACTCTGATAGGTCCATTTTTTATTGTGAGGTTCTTAAAACTGTTTCGGTAGGAATATGACGTACATTGATCAAAGCCAATGTACTCTGTTTTTGTTTTATCCAATGTGTTCAAAGATGAATGTGTGGTTTGTTTTCAATTTTTAATATCCACTTAATAATTGAAGAAATTCGTACGTAAGTTGGATCTTTTGGAATGTGGGAGGCCTCCTGTTCAAATGCATCACCATTTCACCAACGAGTTCGGATGTCGTGTTTTTCGAAGGAGTTTTCAGTTTGGGATTTTAAAACGTATCTGAAGAGATAGTTGCATCTGCCGACGCGAGAATAACTTCAAAAATTAAGAGGAGCGGCTAGAATGCCTGGTAGATTAACCCTTTGCTCCCAGAATTTGTGCTCAAATGACAAATTACGAACCTCTAACTGGATGAATGAGCCAGTGGTTTAAACAAAAATGTTGTAAATATCGAGATTGCAAATGCACAACCAGACTGTTCTATGCCGACAACTATGAGACCGAATTGACATCAAAAAGAGCCGGCACATCAAAAACACTGGTACAAAGCACTAGCGTGACAAATGCTAAACCTGACTGTAATAGACGTGTTTGATCGTAAATTATCTGATCACAGATGTGATTCTAATCAGGGCCCAGAGAGACAAATGAATCCGTCAGTGACAACTTTTTGGAATGAATGGAATGGCCGTTTGTAAGGTTTAGGTAGCTTGATGAAGCAAGCAGCCTCTAATCGACGAAAAAATAATGGCAACATTACATGAATAACAGGATTTGAGGCAATGGAATTTGAAAGCTGATGAAGCTCGCGGCGGTATCATCTGACGAGCTTGGGGGTTTTGCTGTGTTTTTGTCATCAATAGAGGCTAACATCATCAGTGCATGAGCAACTAGCAGTATTATGTGTTTCAGCGGTGCTCCTATGCGTAGGCTTTAATCAGTGCTCTGTAAGAGATTACCTATAGATTCTGCTGACCGGGAGATGTTCTCTGATTATGTTCGGCTGTTTGAGCGGATCGTCCGGCGATCACAAATTCAGGTATTTCGCCAACTGCGTACAGCTTGGTGCTCGAGAAGGACGTAAGCTTGATGGAAACTCAGAGATTATATTAAACTGGTGAACTTTAAGAAGATGTGGGTTGTTGACTGTCGAGGAGTTTTCAGCAATCTTACGGTTGGTGTGAAGTGTTTAGTTGACTGGCTTGTGTTCTCTTTGGTCAGCGTACAGATCATCTTTGGGACTGGTCTACATAATTTGTACTCATTGGTTTGGTGTTTCTACGGTTGATCTTTCCGACTGGTTCTTTCGGTGGCTAGCTTGCTCAACGGTCCATTGATTGTAGGTTGTTATCCCTTCTGAAATTCCCTTAGGCGTTTTATGCTTGTACTTTATAGACGCATTATGTTTCCAAAATGTTCAAATTCTTAGTCGTCAAGTATAGAAATCAGAGAAAATGGATCGCTGCTATGGCCTACTTGTACATATTTATCCGTCCAGACCATTTTCCCCGGCTGTCCAACGCACTGTTTTGCATTAGTCGAGGCTGATCTGATAGAGGAGATTGTTTTGATTAACCTCTAATCCCCCATACTGTTTTTAACTCTGCAAGTTCCATATTATACAACACATGGTGCGCACTCTTTTTAATAAGCTCAGGGTCGATGTTGATCCTCTCCCTCGACGTTGGCATTTGGTCGCAAAGTCTGGGCCTGTCCTTTAACAATACAGAATGTTAGACATCCGGTTAATTTATCGATAATTGGCTGCAAATGCGACAGTCATCAATGGCAACAGAAATAACCGTATGTATTGCGTGTTCTAAGTTATTCACAAAACCTGAACTAGGAAATGGCCTTGCCGTCGGCTGCTGTTCATGCGAGATTGTAGAACCAGCACAGTTGCACAAAAGGCGAAGGAGAGCAAATAGGAAATTTCGGTACGTAGTCTTATAAGATGTTATTTGAATACAAAATGTAGGTTGTCACTCGTCATCAGGCATCTGGGCCCTATGCTATCCATCATATCACAACGCAATCATCGTGCAGCGTTCATCTGAGCTGAATCCCTGGTTGCTCCTAGGCCCCTTTGTTACAATTTAAAGTTGAAAAACCATCAGTAACATGCCTAGTTAAGGGGTTTGAGGTTAACGGCTTCCCTCTGATATGTCATCTGTAATTTAGCTTGACAGCAAAAACATTTAAGTGCACACCAGTTTCGCTGAAACCTAATTAGTCTGTTTTTCAGAGCGCGATACTGGTTGTTGCAAATCCATTGATGGATAAGGGGAGTCCCCAAGGGATCACCGTCAAAAGGGTGCAAACACATCCACAAATGCCAGCAATCATTCACTGCCATATATCCCCCCTCTAAAAATTGTACTTAGACCAGTCAACAGACATCAGCCCAGTACAGTCAAACTCCCAAGTAGGACCACGTGGGCAAAGCAGACAGCAATTTATTTGGGCGGAAGTGGAAACACCTCTCTCTATCTGAGCTGAGAAGGCTTAGAGTGGCCTTAATGGGGCTGGGGTAACCAGAAGTTTTATCTCATCCTGGGAGAGGTGTGTGAGTTCCAGCTGTCTTGTCAGAGGTTGGCGGGGTTAGTTTTCTTATGACCGCTTGAAACCCGAAGTTTTTTAGTCACATATCGCAAGTTGTCCCAATTAATTAAAAACAGATCCAAGTGTTGTAAGCTACCTTGCTATGTTTCGCCGCGACTGGCTTCATTCCAGTAGCCCACTTGTCATCCACTACCAAAGCCTGTCCGAGCAGACTAGGACAAAAACTAGAAAGTCTCCAAAAGGTCACAGAGTAAGTAGGGAATCACCTCATTTAGTCTATCGAAACTTCGTGCTTCAGTTTTAAGAAGAGTACAAAACTCTTAGGGAGGCAGGCAAGCAGGCAGGTAGATAAGCAGGCAGGCAGGTAGGTAGGCAAGCAGGCAGGCAGGCAGGTAGACAGGTAGATAGGTAGGAAGGCTGGCGGACTGGCGAGCAGGCAGATAGACAGAGAAACAGACGGACAGACAAACAGACAAATGGAAAGATAGATAGATAGATATACCGATAGATACATACATGAATACATATATAAATAGATAATTGAATCCAAATACTTATAGATAGCTAGGTAGGTAGTATTAAGAAATCCATTGGTACAAAGATTTTGTCTTTACTTCGTGTCAGAAATGAACAGTCTGCTAAATTTCGGTCAAAAGTTCAACTTGCCTATTTAACAGTTATTTCCAATTATTCCCCCAGGTGTGAGATTCACAATCTAGGTAATCTTCTACCGACAAAATATATAATGTTCGTCATCTTTCAAGAAATACTTGATATTATTGCTGAAGCATGCTGTGGTTAACACGGAAACTGTAGTCGAAACGATTATCTGACACGTTGTCAAATGAAACATGGGGAGGGCTGGATGTCCAGCGTCGCACCTTGCTGGCCTTGCAGTCGCCGCCGCCCACTCTTCCTAAAACCCTGAATGAATATCAAGTAGCATTTCTTATAAGTAACAAAATGTTTAAAATGCTTGTTGATAAAGTACGATATTTCCTCCACATAGTCGCACTGACTCGTTAGTATACGAGGTTCTTATTCGAATGAATCTGTCTAAATGTCACTCTATTTCTCCCGCAGAAACGGTGCCAACGAATGTCAAGTGACGTGTGTGAATAAAACGTGGAACTGCCAATCAGATTCAAAGTTCCCAGGGAAGTAAGTGAATGCAACACGTCGCTTCAAGCATCTTTCAAATAAACTCCCGTTATCAGAACATGCAGTTTTGAAAAGGGATTGACGCTGAGAATTTAACCTCTCTAACTGCAAGTAAAAAATCAAAACAACAACGGACCAAATAAAAAGGAAAAAATCTCAGATCAGCTGTAATTATTCTTTCTATGAAACAAATAGGGACAGCAAATTTCATTTGCAAAATGCTGAAGGTCACACGAGTTTACTATTCGTGAATCGCCCGGGGGCATCAAAAAATATCGTGTAGAGCAGTGGGTGCTTCCTCTCAGCTTGGATAGTTGGCTGATATTGTTGGCTGATAGAGTAAGAAATGGTGTCTGATGACAATCCCGATCACTCGGTGCGTTTCGACATCTGTAGAATAAGTAAATTAGTCGCGCTGTATTTGGAGTTCGACTTTATAGTAATTGTCTTACTGATGGATATCATCGTCCTCATTGGCAGAGGTACTCCAGTGGGTAAAGCCGGTTTTCATCTTCCGTACAACAACGTGGAAGGATGCCTTGAAAAAGTAAAAGTCACGGAGAAAGATAATGACCCAATGCAACAACCCCTACGTCCCTGAACTGAACTAATTTCCCTTGAGGACCTCTTGCAATACGACGGAAGCATACAGCGACAAATAATTTCAGCTCAGCAACCTTAATGAGAACAGACAGTATACTCACCACTGGAACTCGTTGTTTGCCCTTTTCGGTACCGTTTCTGACCATGTGCAAACAAAATCATGTGGACCCCACCGGAGAAAAAAAATAATCCACAGCACTCATTTTGAGAGTATATGCCTTCATTAGGCATTTCCAAGCCCTTTTATCAACACGGGTTCGGAGCAGAAAATAGTCTTTTCTGTCTTAGGCAATAGTCTGAGGTGTAGCACGCATCCCAACTATCTTAATCTCATGATTTTCTTTAGCAAGGAGTACTACCCTACATACCGCACCATTTCAGACCCGCAGCAGCCAGCGAAAGGCTGATAAACTGCGCAGGTATTGAAGATCAGACGTCTGAATCCCTTTAGGCCCACCAATAGGAGGACCGAATTTTCGCAACCGCTCCCAACTTTGCCTCATACACATGGCTCTCCAGCTTCAGTGAGATTCTCTCATGAAAGTTGACCTCACCTTGATAATGCCGGCGGTGCCTTCTGTCACAGTGCAGTGATGGTTCGTGCAGCAGAAAAATAAACCAATCAAAAAATTCAAACTCCTCACCCTGATGCTTCGGAAAAACACAAAAGGCCGGAAATCCTGCAGAAATAATTCGAAATTTGAAGTGCCAAAAGGCCAGCCAAAACGAAGGATTACAGGAAGTCATCTTCAGAGTAAACCGTGCGGACTATTGAGCGCTAACTACCAAGGCAATGTCATTTCCGCTTTCCGGGCCGTCGTTCCTTCAGATGGGATTCCGCCTCCTCTGTCCCGTGTCCAGCGCGTGTTCCGCAATTGCCGAGTCTTTCAGTAACGCTTGCTATTCATCCACGTTTCTCGGCGGCCTGTTTATTCTTCTCCGATGCTCTCCGATTCTGATGTGAAGTTCCCTTGCTGTCTGTCCTATATAGACCTTCGTGCAGTTGTTGCAATTAATTTTGTAGACAGTCCCTGTTTCCGTTTGCCGGGAGGCAATCCTTCAATTGCACCAGTGCAGAGCCCAGAGTGTTCCACCTCTGGAAAGCTACTCTTATGTTAGCCATATTTTGAATCCTTCGAATGATCTCCGATGTCCTTGGTTTAAATAGAATAACAGTAGTCCCAAGCCATTTCTTGTTGGGTTTCGCTACCAGTACCAACACCCTTCGCAAGTAACGCCTAATCAAGCTAGCTAGATATCCAATACCCCAAAGTTTGTTCTTTACGTCAAGTTGGGCCGCTGTTCGATGAGCTTCTTCTCTTAATATGGCCCTTACACGCCTAAACATTTATGAGTCAATACTGGCGAATACCGACTTTGGACGGGCAGACGAGTAGCTCAAAACTGCCCCAGTGTCGCTTGGCTTCTCGTATACTGTGGTCTTTAGTTCCCCCCTACCTTATTTGTCATGCCAGAGTTTGACTCCATCTCCATACTAAATGTGATGTGTGGACTCAGTTCATTCAGATAGTTGTAAAACTTACTGACCTTGTTTCGTTTCATTACGACGGTATCATCTATATAAAGCCAGAATATCTTGGTGGGTATGGGAATCTGGTTGAAGCTTTCTGTTCAAATGTTTTTTCATAACTATATTTGCCAAAACCGGGGATATTCGAAATCCCATTGCTAGACCTTGTTCTCAAGTGTAAATCGCTGAGATTCAGACAGGCCTTTATACCTTTCACTATTTAATTTACCGTAAGCTTTGTCCGTTCCGAAAGGGTGCTGTCCGCTTGTAGCAGTCGCTTGGCTATTTCTAAAGAGTCCCCTTTTGGCACATTTGTATATAACGAAATGATATCGAAACTCACAAGGATGTCATCTGGTTGAAAGATGACACGCGCCACTTTGTTGGCAAAGTCATTTGAATTCTTAATTTAGGTACTAGATTTCCCCGTGAGGGATTTTGAAATCTCTAGCAGAAAACGCTGTTCCTCACTTAGCGATCTATTTGATAAATTTACCAAGCTACAATAGCTAGTAGGTGGCTCAGGTTTAGTAATGGGCTCACTAGAAAGCTGAGTCCTAGAAAGTTACTTTTCGAACGTACGGACTTGTCTCTCTTTGCAGTGTTGTTCTTGGGTGGATTTCACTTCCGTCGCTCTGGGT
Source organism: Opisthorchis felineus (assembly GCA_004794785.1). NCBI lineage: Eukaryota > Metazoa > Platyhelminthes > Trematoda > Opisthorchiida > Opisthorchiidae > Opisthorchis > Opisthorchis felineus. Next base: position 143,718 of record SJOL01009069.1, read on the forward strand.
TGGATTATCTGGAAGTCTGAGGATGAGAGCACGATCTGAAGATCTTGGTTGAGCCGACATGCGTGGTGACAGATATCAGATAAACGCCGAGTAGTCAAGTATATCCCCTGTTTGAGGAATGACTGGCCGCTGAGAATGCTATTCGGGCGGAAGCAAGTGATGTGTCCGGTGGCTTAGCCAGTAAAAGTGTGGGGATTAGGTTGTGCTTCAGGCGTCTTCTATTGAGTATGCGGTGGTCCTCCCAGTTTTCCTTTAGCCTTGCCAATCGAAAGTAGTCACTTGGCAGTTTGTGAACACATGGTCCCTAGGGGTTATCAGTCAATTGGAAAAAAGTTTGGAACCGATTGAGAAGTCAACATTTTAGAAGAGCTTGGTAAACAATCGGTAGTTTTGAATTGGACAACGTTTCGTTTTTGCCAAAAAGAGCTTCATCAGGCAAAGTGAGCAGGTCACCAAGTTGGCCAGGTTGTAAGACAGACGGAGAAACAAAATAGACGGGATACAAAATAGATTTAGAAAATGTCGAGGTTTTGAGGCAAGGACTACGGTCCACGTCACAGAGACTGATAGCCGAGGTGGTAGAAATTGCCAAGCATCCCGGTGTCAACAGAATAGAAGGCGTGGAACTGGCAACAGTGTGAAGAATGGTCTCGGATCAGTCCAGCTGACACGAGTTGGTGTGCGATTATCACAGGGAGGAGTAGTCATCATCTGAATTCCACTAAACCTTACCCACCCTCCCTCTCCCCAGCCAAAATGTCGCAACGAATTCTACCAGTGGCACCCGCAGTGAATCATCAGTTGAAGCACACCGAAGTGTAGGATTAAGGAACCAAAACCGATCGGAACTAATTTGGAACTCATGAAGGAAACTACTCACAAGGTTGCTGAAAACTCTTCGACAGCCCACGACCGGTTTCGCCCTTCTTGGGGCTCATCAGGTAGGCGCAGTCCCCGAGTTTCCGTCAACCTTATGTTCTACTTGAACCCAAATTGGACTGATTTCGACAAATACACTCATTTGCAAATCAATTTGGTTTTCACGGGAGACTCAAGTGAGTCTCTCGTTTATGATGTTCTTCAACTGAATGTGCTGCACACAGGCCGCCTCATGTTTCAGTTGGTACGATATTCGAGATATCGCAGTATATTTTCATGAAGGAAACTACTACTAATTTGGAACTCCTCCAAACCATCAATGCAAGATTTTGGCAACCTTACTAACCGCCAAGAGCCGTTTATTGACACTCAACATTGATCTAGTGTGCTAATTGGTTGCTGATTGGTTCTCCGCCTGCTTTAAGACCTGGCCAACTTGGTGATCTGCTCACTTGGCCTGATGAAGCTTTTTTGTCAAAAGCAAAACGATGTCCAATTAAAAGCAGCCGACTGTTTACCAAGCCCTTCTGAAACGAAAGTTTCATGATTCTTACGCCAAACTGACTCAGTTTATAACCGGCAGTGGAACAGCCACGGTGCATCGACCTCAGTTGCATCACTTCGTTTAAAGAAGTGGCGAGTTTTTACTTTATTTTGGTTGGTGTCTACATCTTCACCTGGTAAATTGCGGATGGTTGCCTAGCAAGTGATAGATTTATCGTCACGATCCAAAGATGCAACTATTTTGACCGAATATTTTTCCGACGACATATCATAGTATAGAAGATTTCTGTCATTAATTGGAATCATATAGGACATACTTAGGTTTGCTCAAACCATATCTAGGGGGTATGTGTCAGGAAGTACTTCATAACCAGTAGGTTAGACTAATAATAGCTGAACCTCAATCGAACGCGATATAAGTAGTGGAAGTGTATCTGGATTAGCCGCGATAACATCAGAGGTTAAGTTGATAAGCTAACTTAACAATAACGAAAAGCTGCTCATTCGTCTCTTTTTGGGTATGTACACACCGTTCAACCCACAGAGGGTGTACTGGCGGAACTACCATTAGACTTCTCAAGATTATGTAGAACCAACTGAACTATCAGTCATGAACTGATTCAATTTCCCAATGCTTCCTGAAACTAAAACAGCAATTAAAAAGGAGAACAACTCACGTTTAGTACACGTCACAGTGACCGGAGCAACATCATAAATTCCTCCCAAGCCTTCTGTAAAGGTGTAAACATTTGGAACGCACCTCAGGTTCTTGGCAATTAGACTGATAGATCCTGCTTCTATTGGGACCTTAAATGTCATCAGTACCGGGCCATCGAACAAGATAAGGTGGAGTTTTTTTTAAATCCTCCTCTAAATTTCCAAAATACGGCAAATCATCAAGCCGTTGTTCAGCTTGTGCTTCTGCCCACGTGACAGTAAGTCCAGTGTCAGATACGAAGGCCGATGGTGACTGGGGTAACTGTGATTCTTTTGAACCAGACGAAAAACGAACAGTTTTACTGATGTTAAATTTAACGTTACATTTTCCTTCAGACAGATGGCACACTGGTCATATTCACGGATGCCTAACAAAGTTCAGGGCATTCTATTAAAGCGGCATTGCCCTAGACCGAACTGACATCTAATAACTCGTTCTTACCAAATTTAAAAGTAAGAAAACCTTCCGGGGGCGCTATCTAATTTGTACTATTGGTTTTAAACTCACCATTAGTGAGGCTTATGGTGATTTGTGCAGCCAAAAATCCGTGTTGACACCTGACTAACCATCTAGTTAAATTACGCTGCGGTCCCGAAGGGATACAACTTCTTGTATCATGAGTTTTCGGCAGCTGTTCATATATCCATTAGGTATTATTCACCCATTCAGAACCTGACTTTTCCGTCGACTGCCTTTGGGTAGTGCAGTTGCTGTATGTTTGGTCCACATATTTGGATTACTTATTCGGGCCTTAGAAATGCAGCAAGTGTCTCTCGATCGATTATAGAGTGCGCAAACGAGCAGCTTGTTTGCTATCTTACTCAAGGGCAAGAAGAATAAAGGATACAATAAAAAGGAAGAAATGAGTTTTGACTAACTGTAGTATAGCAGATGTCAGCGGTATTGTGCAATTGGTCACTCCCCTGCGTCTCCGACTGACATGAATCCAGTTGGCCTTTACGCAGAATATTTAAGTTAAAAAGAGGAAGAAGGCCATGAGGCATCTATAGTTGCATATTTTCACTCTCCTCCTTCACTGGGCCTTATAATGCTGTCTTATTTCTACTTCCCTTCGCCTCCTGATGACTATAGGCTCACAGCTAAAAACGCATCAAAGGGTGTACGAATATAAATCATGTATCGCAAACCATACTAGCAGAGACCTCTTATATTACTTTTCGTTTTTCATGACCACATTTGCTTAAGTTATCGACTGAATTGATGGGATAACAAAGTAAGATGGAAAAGATCACCGTGCTGAAACTCCTCTATATTTCTAGTGAGAACTGTAGGCAACAAAGCAAGCGGATACAAATTTTCCGAGGTCCTTGACAGCAGTCGTCGCAGGTCAGCATTTTCTGCCCAAAAAGATTGAGGTCAATCATGAAGTTGCCATAGCTTTATCGATCGGCGGAAGCTATGAAAAAGGTTAGTGATTTTATGCATGTAATTTTATCATATTCTACACGTATTGCGGCTGCTAAAGATGTACGAAGCTGACTGATATATTGTTCGTCTAATTTTGTCCTTGAATCCTGTATGCGTCATCAGCACAAGACATTTTCCATTCCATTTCCTGTTTTCATTTTTAATATGTTTCAGTTGACGTAGTAAAATGTGAATCTCGCAGTAGTTCAGTAAATTATGCTACGCGGAAGCGATGCCCCAGGTCCCGGACAGCCCTTGCGCAACCAAATATGTGACAATGCTCTGTTTGACAACTTTTGGTAAACAAACTAATATGCTCAGCCCAAAGTCGACTGGATTTCGTGCCACAGACGCAAACCAATGGTTGTAGTGACTTCGGCTGTCAGGCTTTCAGTTCAACGAACATCAAACAACCGATAATTGACAAAACTGTTGCAAAATGTGCGAGAAATATTCCACAGAGGTACACTTTGTGTCATCCCGTTGGGGCGTCCATATTTCACAAAGGAACAGCAAGACTAAAAGAGGTGGAAAAGAAAGCCTTCTAGAAAGCAGTTTAAGTGAACGTTCAAATGCGCCCACTGAATTAAGGTAAATCGAAATGAAAGTAGAGTGTTGCCCAGACTAGTGACTTTCAACTAGATCAAAACTAAAGAGGTAGCAAGACATTAATGTGAAGCTGAAAAGCACATCCTCAAAATCGAAGCTTTTCTACGTGTTAAAAACCTGAATGGAAACGCCTCAAAACGGGACTTGACTCACACTTTGAAGGGGTTATTTTTCACATTCTTGCACTAGAAGTTGAAATCATTGGACAGTGCACACAACGTAATATTCCGCTTGTGCGTCTTGTTCATTTTGTAGATAGTGATGAATGCATGTGATAAAATAATGGTACAGGACAACTTCCACCTTTGTGACCGTATCTGTCATGTGGCGGATCAAACTTACTGGATATTTTGTTGTTCCAGAATTTGTTTGAAATAAAAACTTACTCAAGGTTAAGGTTTGTTAGTATATCTGATGTTGTGTGCAAAGGGTAAGCAGCAGTTGATAATGCCAGCTGTCCGGATACGCCCGCTTTTTTCCTGTTTCTCCAAGTCGGCCACCTCAGTACGTCGATTCGGCCCTACGTCACCTCATCTATATTGGCTATCCACGACTACCTGGCCAAAATCGAAAATAATTTTCGATGTCTGGCTCAGCGCACTTGTTCACTGGTCAAAAATTTTGAAGATTAAGCCACCAAGATACTTCCAATTCATCCTTGCTAACTGAAGTGCAACTAGTTAAAAAGACAAATAAAAAGTGAGGCAACGATGACAAGACAACATAAAGACAAAGATAAAACAAAAAATGACACAAGAAGTCGGTATAAGTGAAAACTGAACACTCTGTTATGTAAGCTCAGGAAAGCAACATTCTCAACAACGTATCGATTCGCCTCCTAGCTCATCTGAAGAGAGAGCTCAATCTAATTCCTAAATTTAACGTCAACGATGCATCCAATGACGGTCATTTATCAAACCTGGTCCATGAAAAAAATGGAACTTTTGGCAAACAACTGGTCCGGTAACAGCTTGCAAAAAAACCGCATGTGACATCAATAAAAACGAGCAGCAAGCACTTACACACCTAAAACTACGTGTAAATAAAGAGCATGCACGTGACAAGTATTCTAGACAAACGGGACAAAGTCGAGAAAACCAAACTACCAACGACTTGAAGACTTGGTGTCCAGTCGATTGCGACCCAAAATAAAAACTGGTCAGCCAAATCAGTGCGGCGTTGAGAAAACTAAAAGTAGCAAGCGAACTAAGCAAACAAGAACGTTGGAAAATGGAAGCGGATGATACTGACATGGCACACTTCTATCGCTACCGGACTTCCAAGAAAGAGTAACCTGTTTTCTACTATTGGTCTCGCTACCAGGATCTACGGCCAACAAAATTAGAAAAAGATCTCCGAAGAAGGTTGATGCCCCTTATTTCTGGTTCCGAACACACCATCATCTATCCTGGACGAATCCTCAACAAACTGGAGAATATCAAATCAGAAGGTTGAGTCATGTTACTCAGCGCCACTGTCTTATTGGCACTGATCTATCACCAACGTGTCAGAGAAACCATAATGGGCTAACACAAAACTTCCAACACAACAAGATCCCTGAGACTAGAAAACATGGGGAGAAACCTAAACCCATGTATGACGTCAGGCTTCAACTTCGACAGAAAAACATATTAACAGCTGAAAGGTAGACGTATTGGACCATCAGTACTAGGATATATATGTGAAGCCGTAATGCAGAAACGGTAGCATGTTACATGATGACGAACCACCTAAAAAATTTGGATCCTATCCGCGGATGACGTACTTGTTATCAACAAGAGAAATTCGATAGAGAGCAAGCTGGAACTACCCAATAACAAATTCGAGGATAACAAGCTCACAAGTGAAATGGAAAGGACCAAAAACTACCATACTTAGACGTGTTGGTTCACAGATCTATGGACGGAACACTTCGAACTGGCATATGACGGAAGGGAACAGATCCAGATCCCCACAACAACGTACATACAGATTAGATGTGATCTACTATAGCATTTACTCGATGAATAAAAAATAAGTGCACTCACTATTTATCCAAAGGAGCAGAAATACATTGCAGCACAGAGGAGCTGGGAAGAAAAGAGGAAAGCCATTTATATTGGGCTTCACAAAAAAACCGAGTATCTATGATACTGTTGCAGCATACGCTCGTAGAAGCCGCAACGAGGTTTGAAACTATCACTTAGGCGGACAGTGCTTCCTTACATCAAGGACCCATCTGAACTGACGACATGTGACAAGCGTCTGGAATTTCAGTGGCCCACAACTCGAATGCCAGTTTGAAAAGATTGAGTTTAAAACCAGAGGCCAAAACCAGACAGGGCAACGAAAGCGGTGTTAACTATCAGATAATATACAGTGAGTGCAAAAAGAATCACATCTGACCAACCGGAAGGAAACCACTTAAAAAGACCAAAGGACATTTTCTTCCAGTTTCGTATATGCTGATCTCGGGATTCGCTATTCCAAAACGGAACAAGCAAAGATTATGGGTTGCGGAAATGCCAAACAGGCCAAAGAGTTTCTGAAAGCGTGGTACTCCACAACAACTCAATCAACTGATATGTGAAACTGGATTCACTTCATTTATCTCCACGAGCAAGAGCAAACGGACTAAATCGAACAATGGAAACACTCCAGAATATCGGAAAATTGGATCAGGGGACAAGACCAACCGCAGGATCTGTTCGACCATGATCGCCGGATACTAATCACAGAGATCAACTTCAATGGTAGTTTGCATTTTGACCGACTAGAAAAAGAGTGATAAATCCAATCACTGAGATTGTCAACCGGAGCTACCAAACATAGTCGAAGGTAAACTCCAGAAGCATGTCGACTCTTCCGCCTACAGGTTTTCCAGAAGCAGCACCAGGATGGAGAACATTTTCAATTGCGCAGATCATCGAGTGCGGCCTGCCAACTAGGGATAAAACGACTAATGGTAGTGTTGCAGAAATTTTTTTGACTACTTTCACAACGTTAACAAATTTGTAGGGGGTATACAAACATGTTTGGCACTTTAAGGAAGCATGAGATATCTAAAGGCATGTCTTGATATTATTCAGCCAACTTGAAGGAATAATGATAATTATAAGTTAAGATATATTGGCAAACGTCTAAATGGCTCCCGGTTTTGGTGTCAGAGGTTGAACAAACCTTCGGGAAGCATAACACGTCAAATAATCTTTATGATTTTGTAAAAATTTATCACACCTATTGACCCACCCTAAGGCTCCTATCAGAATATTGTACAAAAAATCTGGAGTACCTTAATAAGCAAGGCATTACAAACAAGCTCATTCTTAGTTTAATCATTATTAGAGTCAGCTTGTTCATAAACAGAAAGCATTTAGAACAGCCAAAGTAGTGATTCATTGACGGCCGCTCAAGTGGATTAAACTTCTACAAATGAATACTGAAAATGGAACATACACAAATTACTCACAAAGAGTACCGATGTAAGCACTCCACTCAAGTTAAGTTTGTGACGTCCCCAAGACTCACAACGAGCCGAAACAGTTAAGCACATCACGCCTCTTTGAACATTTCCGCTTTTATTCTGGGGCAGATACGGTATTTAGAATACATCAGAGATGGTGTGGATTAACCAGAACACTATAACACAATAAAAACTGATCAAAATCGGATGGTTTGCATGCAAATTCCAAAAGTCACGCACCTAACAAATAACTTTGTCCTGTCGTTTTTTAGTTTTGATTTTATCAGTTCCAATTCTATGAAAATGGGACCCACCAGGCATATCCAGTTAATGCAGGCGGGACAAAGGAGTATTGCGGCGTGACAAACTTCAAAAATGGTCTTAAGTAAATACTCTGAGGACTTTTGCGTCACATGAACATAACACTGAAGTTTGATAAGCTTTCTATCGTTTCTCCAGCAATTTGCTATATTAAAATAAATAGAAATTTGGCATGAGGTAATGCGGGACTCGGGGTAATGAGAAGTAAGGGTCAAATTTTAGTGACGATTTGTGCAATGATTGAGTTTAAGGTTTCACTGCAGGTTGACAAGCGTCTAACCGTCTGAGGCACGCACCGATCTGAACTTCTAACGTTGCAAGCGACACTTCGCATTCACCAGAAAATATCATTTGGGATAGCTCTGAAGATCATCATGCCAAAAATTCTTTCGATCGTCGTTTAGCATATATGTACCAGGTGGGGAATTCATCCGCTTATTTAAGGAATTGATTCTAATATTTTTACAGATAACTACAGAAGCGGTATTTTGCCTAAATTCAATTATTTGACGACCACAATTTAGCGCTTAGCGCAAAGCCAGGAATATTTTATGGAGCATCCAACGAGTGTTTGTTTCCTAGATAAAGTGATGCAAGCTATGGTTTCAGATGCAGTCGGTGGCAAAAGCAACAATATTTTCCTGGGAAGGATGGGAAATGTCTCCACTGGAAGCAAGCAAAAATGTCTGTTAAACCTGAAACCACTTGAACAGATTCTATTCTTTCCAAAGCGAACAAACATATCGCCTTGACTTTGTCTAATCTAACTCAAAACTTTGTCCCTCTTGCTTTCTACTGAATGCAACACACGAAAATTGGCCGTACAATATATTTTTAGTTGAGAAAAGCATAAATTCCTTCAGCTTTTACAGTTACGTTATCTCTGTGTATTTTCTCACTCCAAAAATATTCTCAAACACTGGGTATGTGCAAAGGGATTTACTTTAAATTTCATTAGCCTCCCTCTTGCAGGTACATGATGTGATAAATATCCCTGCATAGTCAGATCATATTAAAATGGACTTCCTAATGATATCACCCAAATAGAACAAATCCCGGACAATTTTTGCTTCTTGGGAAAACAAAATGGCTTGAAATATCAGACAGCTTGCATGATGCATAGTTATTGCATAATTTACTTTTCTGCGCGAATGTATGTATAACAATTGCGTGTTAAGCTGCTTGCTTTGTAAGTGACCTAAGTTTCGGTTGCGTTCATAGCATATTCTAAGTGTAACTCTAGATGGCTATTGTTGCCGTTTGTTTTAGTAAGACAGAAATAGGACAGTTGTCATCAGGTTCCCTTGACTCAGACAGCATACTCACCTCCACCTCATGCTTTTCCTCTTTGCCATCTGGGATATTCTAAGCTGAATCCACAATGTAGTGTCTCGAGCGTTTGTGCTACTTCCCTGTGATATTCAGAGACTGAACTCCAACAACTTCCTTCGGAAAACCATTTCTTTGTTTCATTGGTTCTTATTTAATCAACATGTACTAAGCTCAACGCCTATATTGTTTGTCTTGAAGAGTTCGGTTGCCCTGCCTTTTCATTGACCCTCATTTCCGACAGTACCTGACTACATTTCGGTTTTCAAAGGGTTCATCTCTGGCCCTGGACTATGTACATTTAAGCGTTCTAGACTTTCCGGAGTCTTTACACCCAATCTGGGGCTACACTCTGCAAACTTTAAACCGCATCTTTCCAAGATTTTGGTTTCGAATTGAAGAGTATAATGGCTATATTGAATGAAATCGCCTGACACTCGACTGGAAAAAGAAAAGGATACCTCAAAATAAACGTGTAAAGCTAGCAGAATCCGCACTGTGTAATGACATTGGGGCATGACTGGGAGGAATGTCACGGCTGGTGTGCATGCATAAGTGACAAGGTATCTGAACAACAGACAACTCATGGTGTAGTGTAGAAAAACGGGACCATTTAACGTACATCGTGATAGACCGGCAGTTTTGTCACGAAATAAAGCGGGCGGTATGGTATCCTGGGATGCGTTGACCCATAAAGTTATTTTACTGTAATTCCAGCAATAAAATTCCATCTGACAGCAGACTGATAGATTCTGATTATTGATTTTTGTAGTGTTTTAAACTCACTCACTCAGTCATGGACAATAGTTCGATGCACTCAGTGTACATTCAGCACACAAATCCACTATCCGAAAGTCTGTTCTTTACTTCAATCTGTTCAGCCAACCGCTGTAAACAGGGCCTTACTCGGCTTAAAAGTTGACGAGAAAATACAGGCAAAAACTTAAAATAGTTTGAAATCGATCGTGTCGGTTGGTTTCTTGTACGCTGTGGTTTTAAGTTTCTCATCAAATTAGTGTCACACAGACTAAGAAGAGTAGCGTACCGGAAGAAAACCCCCTCTAAATTTGATGCTTGAATTCATGTCATTCAGGTAGTTGTAAAATTCAGACCTTGTCCCGGTTAGACGCGAGAAGGTATCTTGGGTGGTTAGGGAATCAAGCCAAATATTTCTGTTCAAAATCATTCTTAAGAATACTCGCCAAATCCGGAGATATTGAAGGTCTCATTACTAGACCTTGTTCTAAAATCACGGATTAAACAAATGAGTTAGTGAGATCTAGGCTTTTGTACCTTTCATTAATGCATCCTTCATAGTCTGTGTCCATTCTGAAATGGCGGTGCCTGCCAGTAGCAATTACTTGGCTATTTCGTCTACCATCGGGCTCATGTAGACATATTTTTGGTGGACTTTTGGCAAACCGTAAAGCCGTGTTTGCATTGGAGTTTTAGGGTAAAATCGGTACGCGTTATCTTGCCCTAAATGGCCAACTGAGAGTTGCAAATGCCTACCAAATTCAGTTTTACTCTTATTCATCGCAGACGTGATAACCTCATTACTGGTCTGCCAGTAGGGTCTCTCATGTAGGCGTTGCCAGTCCTTCTATTTATAATCACGCCTATTCTTTATAACAGTCACGTTGTCCTTATCCCCCACTGCAATTGCTTTACTGTCCACCTCTTTTAAAATATTTAATATTCTTCGCTCTCATGGTGCAGTTATCGCAGTCCCGGCTGCTGACACTGTCACTGTAGCTCCTCTACCTCCGTTGAAGGATTCTACGCTAGGGTTTATTTCTTCTACCCTTGTAACCCTTTTACTTGCCGTAAAGTTCAAATTCTTGTCTAGCAGACATTGCCCTTCCCTCCTTAGCTATCTACTTGATAAGTTCATCACGCTACAATAACTGATAGATGGCTTCCTGCGCGCTAATCGGAACACTGAGTCTTGGAAAGTAACTTGTCGAACTTACAGTTTTTTCTATTTTTGTACTGTTATCCTTGAGTAACTTTTACTCCTGCCGCTTTGATGCTAAGTAACTGGAAGTCTGTAGGGGGAGAGGGTGGGCTGAAATTCGTGGCTGAGTCGACATGACTTAAAAATCAGCCAGCCTGGTAACCTAACCAGAACACACATTCCTTTTTGGCATGTTCTTGGGGAACTTCGGTCTTAATTATACTTCCGTCTGCCCCAAACAAACCGAATTATTCTGCTGCCTAAGCACCAGCTTCTTGCAGTCACGGAAAATGGAATTTAATGCTTTTAGTACGACTGTACACCGGTCTATACTCGCGCAATGTTAGATTTATAAAATGATCACTGAAGAATAATGAATAGCCCAATGTTTCAACAAGAAAACATCGTGAGAACTACTGATGGTTGTCATCCTCCCTGTTGGGTGAGTACATCTCTTGTGGGCCTACCAGGAACAAATAATGAGAAAACCAGTTAAGACTGGTAATTGGAAGATGTAAAAATAGATAACCTGTTGGAAGCGAAATCCGGCTTATCTAAGTGGCTGGTGAACACTGGTCGAAGTAGGTAAAACGCCGTGTTTCATGACTAAACCAGCAAACTCTGTGTACTGACCCTCTGGGCACAACTTTGAACCTGGTTCGGATGGATGTCACCAACTGCCTAGCTACTGCATCGAATCGACCAAATTTGTCCGCTCATTTGATATCATTTCAAGGACTTTAGCAACTATGCGGAATCTTTTAAGGTCAGCACACAGTGTAGTGGAATAAGAAGTTATGTTCCGATGTTCCGGTTGCCGTGGGCAACCTTTTACAAAGATTTCTACAATCAATTTAATACAAGTCAACTGCTGCGTCATTTACGTCCTTTGTCTTGTCTTCTGTTCGATGTGTTCTAGAGATCAGTTGGCAGTCCGATGCCACCTGCTTGTGTAGGTATTTGTTAGCTGACTTGTGTGTAAGCGGGGTGCTGACGCTTCACTATGGTTGGTGCTGTTTGATTGTTTGTTCATCCCTTGTGAATCAGTGTACCCAGCTCCTTACTCGATTGTGCTACGTGATTCGCACATGGAGTTGCCTGAATATCTGGCCCGTATTTGACCGGAAATTTTACACATGAGATTTGGTAGACCTAATGTGTTCGGTGTTTCGGTTCGATTGGTTCCTTAGCCCTTTCGGAGTGTCGTTGTAAGACATCTTTTCAGAATAATGGTTTATTATCATAATCCCGATATATCATTTGAATGGCATTTGGTTCCAAATAGCTTGCTGTTACGTTTGGGAAAGGGGCGATGGCCAAAGAAGAGAACGACGAAACGAAACGTCCGCCAAATTTTATGAATACTGGTTTCGTTATTCGTGTGCCACACAATCGGTTAGCAAATTACGGTGCACAGTTTGTGGCATTTCTCAAGTAAACCTCTGAACAGGGACAATAAATAATCAATGCTGCCTTTAGGTTTCCTTTGTTTTATGGTACATTTTTCATGTCAAAGTCAGCTTAGAATACACACGGGAGCCTTTTCGTAGTGTCACACGTAACAGATTTCCACAGTTAGCCAATACACACTGTAGGTTTCCTCAGTACTAAAACAGGTGTAAAACATGAGTGCAATCCGTGAAAACTGAGACATCTGCGACCGTTCAACACGCCAATGAAAGTGCTGTCTGCAGGCACTCCATGGCCCAGGTAAGATTAAATCCTTAGACGGAGAGTGCCGTAGCAATCCTAAAAGTTGAAATCCGAGAGCATTAGCAACAAACTGGATGAGTAAAGACCTTGTGTTAAGTATGCGTGGTTTCGGCAACTTTCGAAATTCCTTGCTGGTGAATAAAAAAATTGGTAAAATTTTTTAATGTGGGCTGCTTCAAACTAGTTGTAAAACCGGTTAACCTTATCGCCCAATGCTCAAGAGTTCCCATAATCACCGTGAATATTAATGGCTGCGTAACTGAAAAAAATTGGCCATTAGGCAGTAGAATATTAATAATATAATCGTTCAGCTGTAGCACCCTTTCGGTTCCTAGCTACCAAACACGAGGGCTGGGATACTGCCATGTTGCCCAAGCTTAGACTGGAGAAATCGAGACGCAGAGGTCGGATTCGAACCACGGACCTTCCGGTCAGTAAATTCGCGCCCTAAACACTGAGCCATCTCGCCCCCCTCATTTAGTAGAAGTCGTTAGTGGTTGATCAGGTGGCAGTTTGCCATGCGCGTTTGTCAAGCTCGGTGAACAAGTTAACAGACACCTGATCAGCTAACAATGAACTCACCCAAGTTACCAATATTCCAAAATACTAGCAGTAGTTGTGGTTGTGTTTTGGTTATACGCCAGAGAAGTAGATTTTTAGATGGAACTTGACCGGTAGGTGTCTTGTCACCTATTCTGGGACTCCACCTGAGTGTCAGCCTCTACAGTGTCTGAAATCTCAGTGCAAACTGCAAGAAGTCAACCAAAACTTGTAGACTTTAAGAGGTCACATCTTCTTGGGGTAGAATCTCTAAAAAAACAGATCCGAAATTTGCCCTCCTTGTAACAGTCGACTGACATCCTCCTCTCTTCAGCAGCCATTTCATGAGCGGAGGTAGACAATGAGTGTCACGGTTTTGTGGAATTAACTATACGTTAAAGCTCACAGGCTTTTGTCCCAAAGGGGTAGATTAAGATGTTTTTAAGTATTTTACTGTTGTTCGAACAGGAACGATGGGCACACGGGCACGGATGCATAACCTAGCTTCGAATTCACTGTATGCGACGTAAATTGGTGTTGTTACCGCAGATTATTCTTACGGTAACTTGAGTTTCGGGGCCATCAAGTTTAGAGACTCCATCACAATTTGTCAGTCACTTACTGGTCAGGCCTTAATGGGGAATCAGTTCACACTAGCTGAGGGTTAACTCCAGGTTGCAGCTTAACATATTCGCACTTATCGATCGGAGAACGTTTGGCTGTCCGTCGGGTGGTCATTCATACGACGTTTCTGCACATGCAAAGGATGCACTGTCTGATTCAACTCCCATAGCCAGTGATTACCGCCAACACAAAAGCATTTTGAATTTGATTAGACTGTATTTTCTAGTAATGCGCTAGGCAGCAAATTGGAGGCGATCTAGGGCTAGTCGATTCACACTCACTTCAACCCAATTTCCCAGCAGTACTTGGCTTGTTCATCGGGTGCTTATAATTTTTTCCGTTGTTCAAGACAGAGCTTGGGTGCACGTAAACCTAAATGAATAAACAAGAGTGTTGAGGCCGTATTTGCAGTGAAGTGCGTTTCAAGATAAGAAGGAAACAAATGGTTTTTTTAGTATGTTGCTTCTCAGGTTCCAGTATAATTAAACAAGCCAAAGACCCAGACTATGGAAAAAGTTATGAACAGCGGTACAGATCAAAATAATGAAGTAATGTAGTTAGTTTGGCATATTCTTTGACAACCACAAAATTACCCTTTATTAGTGGATATTTAGCTCACAACCCTACTGCGTTCGCATGCTTCAAAACGTCGTGAAATATAAGGCACGGCAAACTTGTGACCTTCACCTAAGGTTGAGGGATGTTCCATCATGTTTTTGTTAATACCCAAAAAATCCAAACGTGCTTGGAGTAACGAATTTTCAGCATGAAAATTTCTTCTAAAATGAGGTGCACCCAAACGTCTACAGACGTCAATATTGTTTCAGAAAAATTAATGCCTCAGAACTTCACGGCAAATATTAGGCTGGAAGACCGACCCTAGAAACTTTTCGAAATCGTGCCTACGTCCGCAGTCATCCAAAGACAGTAGACTGATGTTTTGCCACGGAAATGAATCTGTGAATAAAAATATCAGACAATGGTCTTTTGGAGACTAAAAAGGGGCACAGATTCATTCTATCAGTCTAAATGCTTTAACGTGTGACTGACAATTTTATTGGGTCTTTCCTCTTCAGTGGTCTCTGAATTTTTTTACTGAACTGATTGCTCACAAAGCAGCAGATGGTCTGGAAAACGAATTTCCAAGCAATTCCATCAGTGTAAAACGTGAAATCCGTTGGCATGCCATAGTCACCCAGAGGAAGAGGAGAAATATGTCTTAGGCCAGTCCAACCAAATTTCGTGAACTTCGGCTTGTAACTGATACTTTGTGAGCAACTAATGTCAACGCTCAAGAGCGACTGAAAGTTTTTAGAACAAACGTTCCTGTAACGAGGCATAAATGCTTTAGAATGACCGTATTGTTACAAAATTCATTGCCACAATTATCGTGTTAGTGGTAAAGTTTCACGTTCATTAACAATGCGAAAGGTAAACGCATTATCGGTGCCCGTAAGAGTTATTGCATGATATAAGGACACCGCTTCAAAGCATTAGAAATGTGAGACAGTGTTTCGAATTGAGCAACTGCTGAAAAATTAAAACCGTGGCTTTTGAGTGCGTTTCCATTTTTATGCAATCCATTTGAGACAATAATATTTTCGCATAGATTATATCTTCAGGATTTATGCCAGGTCCGACTTTACCAGCTTATAACTATCTTCCCACATCTACAACCTCGTGGTGGGTGAACAAAATAGCAAACTAATGTGCAAGCATATAACCTTGAGATGCATTTTGACAAGCAAAATTGCCTCCTCATGTATCTTGTACTCCACCTACTAACTGTTTAACTAATTTTTGCAACAAATCAGTTGTTTAACTATATTTATTTTTTGTAACACATGGTTATAGAAACCAACTACGGGCACTTAAGTCCTCTACATAGGTGTTTGTACCTATCTCATTCATTGGAAAAGTTTCATCTCAGAAGGATTATTGGAGCATTTGTGCGGCCTACAAAAACTAGATTTGGGAATGTAAGCAAGGTTGATGCTGAACGGACAAACCAGCATACTTCCGGAGTGCTAGCTTCCGGATGGATAATGAATGAAAGCTGCATTTTATTGCCTTTTCGTCCTGCAGAAAAGAGAACCACAAGAGCATTCGAACTCAGAACGTTCAGACGCGTAGATTAAATTGCCCGAATTAGGGAAATGGGTATAATCAGACGACATAAGAATATAAACAAATTGACTTCTGTTGTTTAATGCTGACTACTCTTCTGAGGCATGATGAGTCAAAGATGGGTATGTTTGGACTGCAGATTCCGAGTGACGTGTACGTGCCATCAAATGCCGCAAAGGGTTCGACGCAAAACTCGCTATCGGTAACACTTAGCCCAGAATAAACTAACCTAGAATTATATAGGATTAAACATTTGGTTTTTTGGTGGCCGGCCTAAAGGAGACTAACAATGTCCGGCAGGTTTGAATTTGTTGTTTCTTCGAAGTTATCTCTCAGTTTGTTGTAGGGGTTCATGTAGGTCTTACGATGACACCTTCAGATATTCCTTATTCGAAGATGGAAATGATTTTTTGGATCATTTTGCACTTGATGACTTTCATTGTGGATGGCAGGTTGCCATTTTCGATAAGACCACCTCTGTTATTTTTTCCTATCCGGCAATAATTATGAGAAATAAGGTCTTTATCCGGAAAGTCTTCTTCACGCTATTCAAGTATCGTTTGGGCCTCAGGTTCGCCACAAATGAACATGTATCCCTGCACACGTCTAAATGGATGTCGACGTATAAATTGAGGGTGACAGAAATTCGGGTACCACGTTCAATAGGTAAGCTTAAGAAAGACAAAACCGGTAGTGCGGTCTTGGACTATTTTATTTCAAATGGATTCATCAAAGACCAAACAATCCCCCATAAACAACGATCACGTTTAGACAAAGTAATCTGGGTGACCAAAATATTTTTTGACAAAAAGAAGAGTCTATTCAGCATGACTATGAGAGGTCACCTTTTCCCTCCACTTCATTATGAATCTTCAGTAAACGACTTATACGAGAGAGCACGTAGTTTCCATGTGTTTTTTCTGATTTTATTGCCATCACACCTGTTTCTTGGAATATGCAGTGGGTAGCAAACAACAAAAAGCTATAGTAGCACAAGAGAAACCCCCAATCGTTCACTTGGAGCATTAATCTGTGAAATTTATGACGCCTTTAATTACGATGTAGCTCGTTTGGTTACTTATTTCGGGGGAGGCTATCAAGTTGGGGCGATTTTAAAAAACGAATAATTGTTCTTGAGTTGGTGTCTTTGGTTGAGAATGGAGAAAGCCCTCTGTATCACTTAGCAATTGGCATTTATTACTTGTTCGCGAGCAGATTTATTGCTTTTTGTCGGAACACACTGGTGATGGGCTTCCCGAAAACATTTCAGCAGCCTACCGTAATCCTGCCCTTCTTGAAGACATGTGGGTGAGACTAGTCCCCTAGTTTCCGTCATCTTTATGTTCCGCGCCATTTATCCCTTTTTCGTATCAGCACATTGACACTAGTTCACCCTTAATTTGATTATGTTGTCCATATGCGAAAAAGAGGCAATCGTAGTGCTGACAAGTCACACATGGATGAACTTTTGTGAGCAAACTACTAACCAGGAGGTTTCGGCTTCAAAACCCCCTGGAGTTCCTTAAAATGCGCATTGCCGATGAGTTCCAGTAAGCATGAAACAGTGCTCCTCAGCTTATCAGCAGAAGACGACTCCACTTTCACATCAATTCCTCAGTTTGAAACCACCAACTTTCCGTACGCTACCAAAAGGGACACAATAAATCAAAGATTTGTTTTCTTAACTCAAATTTTGACAACAGTAGAGCAGCACATCTAACCTGGAACTCTTCTGCAGACTGGGTTGAGAAATCCACTCTGAAAAGAATATCTGAATAATATTTATTATCTTGTGTGAAGCAGGGTTCATCGAAACATTTTTGAAAAGAGGACGTACCGTTTTCAATGAATTCACCAAATGACCCTCAAAACTGCGTAGTATGAAAAAACAAGCAGGTTGGCGGTAAAATAAAGGCTTCGGAATACAAACAAACAAAATAGATAACCCTGCAACTGTTCGCAATATGTCAGAAACAATGGCGTTTATTGTGTTGTCATAGTCATTGTCTGGTGTAGTAGCCCTGTTTGTCCGTCAGCTATTGTGTGTAGGGGATATCTGGGGCTGAGGAAACAACAAGCCTGCACTTGTTCTTCCTAGAGTGCAATGCGCGTGTGAATGAGCCTGTATTCATGACTGTCCCTAGCCGCCGTTGTCTGTTTTTTGGATTTTCATGGTGGTTATCGACACATGACTTCAAAGCCGTCCTGGTATCGGCTTGATGGCCATTGTCCAACAAGCGGACCCTTATGTAACTTGAATTTGTATAGCCAGACTCTGTGGTTAATGACGCCAGGAAATATGTTTATCCAACAATCAGATAAACAGACCAACGTACAAGTAGCCATTGCGTCGGTCAAAAAAGATCCTTTATCTTTGAAACTGTGAGGCAAACAAGTAAAAAGGAGATTTAGTCCACCATTTCGTTGAATTTCGCAGGCTATCGGCTGTCTAAAAGGTAACATATTTCGTAAAACTAATGGTATGGATAGGGAAATAAGCAGTAGTGATTACCGGTCAATATGCAACGCATACTGATTACAAAGGGCTCAAATTCAACACTCTTGGACTTCGAAGTTCCTTCCCCAAAGTAACTGAAATTCATGCCTGCAAATTCAACTAACTGAAGAAAAGATAACTGAACTGTTGTTAATAACATAGTACGTTTGCAATAGTGAAACGTTTCTCCGTTTGTTTCTAAGGTTTTCACTGCAGTTTTCCAACATGTAATAGTCTGAGGCCCCCTGGTTTGGACGTTTATCCTGAGAATGCACACGTACGTGCGCAAAATACTATAATCACCAGCAGCAAAACACCAGCGTTCATCAATGATGCTTCGTTGCAGTAAAATATTAATTGGGGAAGGAAAGAAAATGTATGTCAAAAGAATGAGAGGAGGCGTCAGTAATGGCCTGTTTTCGCTTACCCGTCCCGTTGTATGCAGTAAGTAAGGCGACCCAGCTGATGGCACCACTCGGCGGTCACTTTCTCATAGTTTTATTTTGTAAGTGTACACTTTATGCCTGTATGTGGGCTGGAAAACTGCCAAAGTACCCAGATCCAGACCGGAGGACGATTAGGGTCCTCAACCAAAGCCTTTGGCTCAAAAGCCTGACGGCAAGGCAGCAATGTTTGGCGGGAAATGCAAGTGCATTTCAATTTCTACAGAACAAGCCGCCACACACGTTCCGACCTCCAACCTGGTGGACCAGGAAAGTGTGTTTGTCAGACCACTAACCATTGGGCAACCTGGTATGAGAGACTTTACGAGTGTCTTGCGGACAGCCCCCGCGTGGCTCATAGGGTCACTCAAGTCCACAAATCGTCACACCGCTGAAAGGTCTAGTTTCTTCTTGACTGATGTGCAAAATGAGTGGACTCCTAATGAATATTAGTTTGCACTATTCAAATCTGGTTGCATACAATGCAACCGTGAGTCTACAAAGTGGACTTCCTCAGTATTTTTCAGTCATCTTGCTGATGCCGAGCATGGTTCCCAATTTAATCAGGTGTTGACAGAACCACGTTTTAGTATTCAGTTACCGTCACGCATAGAGAAACCACTATTATTTCTGGGTGAAGTCTAACACTGCTTTCGAACGATTTCCGACTTTTTTCGAAACACACAGTACATTCCAAGAGAGTACGTCTCTTTGGATTACTTACCAAGGACTAACTTTGCAAACTTTCCCAAATTTATGGATTAGGTTGCCACTTAAAAGACTTGATTGTCAAATTTTCATCCTATTTTTGTCGCGGTCCTCTTAACTTGGAGCCGCGAGGCAAAACCCTTAGAGCCTTTTTATTATTATGCATAGCAAATGGATATATATTTGTTTGGAAGCATGATTAATACTGTTCACAATGCATTGAATTTCATGTACTATCGTACGAGATATGCGGAAAAGTCGAATGTTTCGACGGATTACCTTTAGAGGGCACATTTAAGAGCATAAAATTTTGCTATTGTTTGCCGAAGCACTGAGTGGCTTGACTGAATGACTTTCGCACCCGTTGATTCATCCAGCGAGGATTCGTGCATACCTTACGACCGCTATCAATAGGAAAAACATTTGGTGCGAAAAATGCACACCGTTTTCATTAATTAGTTTCGTTTTACTATGTATACATACTTTGGAACAGCTTTACAGGCCTTTTACGGTATATCATCCGTACAAGATGGGACTGACACCGCAACTGATTTCGGCTCTAAAGTTCTTCCGGAGCTGCATTTTGAACGCTGTGTTGTTGATAAAATTAAATCCCCTGCAAGACCCGAGTGCTATAAGCCCTGAAGGAATGCATATATTTCCAGGATGGAGAGTTATATTTACTAATTACCGCTAGTTAAAGAATTTGACAACGGGACACCTCGTGCCAAGTAATTTTCCAAAGATATTAGGGATTCTTGTTTTTGGTGGTCAGATTTCTTTCGTAAGTGCACCAACAATGGAGTACACATAAGAAGAGAATAGTAGTTTTTCAACGGGGTTGAGCAGCTGGGTGTAATGGATTGCAGCTGAACAGGGCTTGAGTGGCTGCCTAGAAAGCATCGGGTGTTGTCCTAAATTTACATCACCAGGGTTTGCTGCTGTGTTAGCTCTCTTAGATGGAAAATCCGACTGGTTTTAAATGTTCGTGTAGTTCTTACAATTCTGTAGAATGCACAACTACGATTGCAATGCAGAGTAATTTGTAGTGGAACGTAATACTGCAGCTCATTTTACGGCAGGTTCTGGTCTAGTGACGCTATTTACATATGAAACTTTTGAAGTTGTTAAAGTTGTTTATTTCAGCGGTAACGGTTAGAGACCTGATGCGGTATTCTCGTTGATCATAATACCAACCGTATGGGTATGCTATTTGTGTAACTGGTGATAACGTAAGCGTCATATGTATAAATAATGCCAGTATGTTGTGGACCGTTTTAATGAGCAGCATCACCAACATCAACATCACCATTGTGGTTATTATTTTCGGTATAATATATATATATATATATAATTTTGAATAAATACATCGCAGTTTTACTCGCTGCAGATAATTTGAATTCCAACCAAACTGTAAAAACAGATATTTTCCATTGACGGCAAGAACGTAAGAGAACTATGTCTGTGAATGGCCACAAATAGGGACGAATATCAATGTCTTGCGGGTGGAGTGATTGTGAATAAAACTGACCAAACATCTCACAGAGTTTATACTTCTTTATTTGTGTGCATTGGTCGTGACTTACCTACTTGAAGATTTCTTTGTGCGTATGCTATTTTTTCACTTTACCAGTACATGTCACAAGCTTTCCCTCTAGCAAATTCCACACAAACACAGATATTCCCAGGGGAGTGCCTGCCGGCGAACGCTGTTTTCATTCAGAGAATCCGTCATTATCGAAAGGCAACTAATTTTAATAAAACAAAATACCTGTTGTTAGTAACATCCGTTAAACCCGACAATGGATGGCATCATTTCTCTTTAGAGAAAAAATATTGCTGATCAATAACATATCTATTTTTCTCAAAAGTTTATGTAAAATACCTCATCCATGATGCGAACAATAATTCTCTAGAGGTTTCTTGTTATAAACAAAAAACGAGAACTACAAGCATAAACTCTGGTGACAAACACAAGTACACTTAAGTGTTCAAAATGTTTACGTTAGTGGCGATTGGTACGTTTGGTCAGCTGTCACCTTAGAAGACCGTAGAAGTCACAATATGCGTCTAAGTTATTTCTGGGTCAGCTAATCGCAACTGCCTGAGTTGTGCCAGATATTGATAATCAATGGATCTTGCTACGTACAGGAGCGCCTGGCTGCATTATGGGGTTTTAGTCAACAGAACCAGTCTACTCGCTTACTGTATACCAGATTAATGAAAAATTTAATAGACTACTATTTGCTTAGCTCCGTATTTGTGAGGCTGCCACCAGAGTTAAATGCCATAATATCCTCACTGTATATAAAACAAAAATTTTTACTTCTAACAGACAAGTCAGAAAATTGACGTACTGATATGCTTGTCCCTGATATGGTACAAATATAATTATATGAATATTCAAGCAGCAACATGAAAAACTGACGAAATGAGCGTATATTCTCCCCAATTGTTAGACAGGATTAATTTGGCACAAAGTGTATTGGGTACCAGCCACAAAATCCTTGATTTCATTAGTTTCGTGGCTTTGTTCGAAAATACGAATGAGCACTTATTGAGGTTGCACGGACTCCCCAAAAAGCCAAGTATACCATGACTCTCCAGAAGGGCGTCAGGGGACCTCATTCGAAAATTTCAAGTCGGATATGCAGAAGTGTGGTCTTAGAGTAGCACATATGTTTGTGCACTTTTACCAGCGGACCCCATTCTGTCTTTTCTCATGTTAACCTAGGTTTTCAACCCTTTTATTTATATTGATCAAAACTGAGAAAACGGATCCCTTTATTTGGCAACGACTGTCTTCTTTGGCAAAACGGACAGAATTTCTCGGTTTCTCATTTGGTTGTATCAGTGAATGGTACTTAGAATAGGTCTGCGCAGAGTGATACTAACTTCGATTCTGGGGACTGTTTACATATACTACACTAAAGCCGCAGTTCTACACCTCCAACTTAAAGTTTTCGGATAAGGTCAGTCATGCTACACCTAGCTTATATGGAAGTCCGTTCAGTCTCAAAAAGCGCAATTCATGTTTTTGAATAGCATTTCTCAACCAACGAAGTCAAGGAATTTATGCTGGTTGCCCAATAGGTCACTCTACTGACAACCTAAAGTACTCGACACCGTAGAAGCAATGCAATTTATTCAGGTGAATTTATAAAGACTTCTGGGAGACGTCTGGAAATAACAGTGTTTAGAGCTGATTGTGGGATGCAAAGGTGCCTGATTCATCCAGCATCTGAAAAGATGTCACGTTTGACCTTCTCAAAGTAATAAATTCGAATGTCTGGAAATCTCTAAATAGTGGCTGTCAATGTCACCACATATTCTATACCATAGGAACATCAGAATATTTGGCTGCCAAAAGTGTCTGACACACTACCACACCAGTCTGTTGCCAAAACGTTTTCAAACAGCTGTGCAGTTCGCACCGTCGCATGTACTGTCGAACGAATGTCATTATGCCTTGCGTGAAATACGCTACCAGTTATCTGATTATACATTGCATATCCGTGTACACAACAAAAAGCTCAGCAAATGTTCACAGACTTTCTTACATTTTATGGGCTGACATTTAAACAACGAAATCAATAATCTCAGTCCAAAGGCAACTAGACAGAACATTAGGAGGATTCTCAAGTGACGCTATCGTGTATGCCAAAAACCAAAATTCGCTGATATTTTATCCGAAAAAAATCTGAGGTATCGGTCAGCGGGAGCCGATAAATTATGAAGCTCTTACGTCACACATACTGTGCATGTTTGGTTGTATTCAGCACTTGCGTTTGCAGTATATCTTGATCACACACTGAGCAATATGATTAATAAAAATCATTGAAAATATTACAGCGCATAAAGAACACAAAAACACAAAAACAATAAACATGCAAACGCTACAAAAATCATCAGCTGCCAGATCAGTTGTGTTTTTGTGTTTGCGCGACCACTTGACCAAATAAATACATTTGACTTTAACGGTGCGGCGCCAGTTCATTTCTGCCACTGTTACCACATCACCGTAAAGTAGACTTATCAGAGTTTACACTCATTAGTGGTTTGCAGTTGTAATTACTATGTTGGCTAGTCCATTGATGAATGCGCCTCAGATTTGGTTGACACTCATCTTAAACTGGTCTCATGTTTTGCAATTTTAACGTTGCTCACCTGGCCATCATATTTATCCCGTATCTCCACTAGTAAACCGTGGAGTCAACCTCGTTTAGGCACAATGGCTAATTACCTGTTTTCCACACCTACGACAAACTAGTTGCAGTGCCTTGTATAGATCACTAAAATCCGGGGTTGTATAGGCCACCCTACAGGCTTCCTAAACTAAGATTGTGACAGTTTGAGTCTTCCAGTGTTAATGCGGGGATACTGCACATTTATAGCAGTTTGTCTTCTCCGGTTTTATGTTGTTTTACTTGTCCACCAAAGGATCAGTACAAACTGCACATTTGATGCATGACCTAGATTTCCTTATCCTACCCACGTACATAATTAAGAAAAGCAAAAAGAAATAGAGATTTTCTCATCAAAAGTAGATGTTCTCATAACAGACAGACCCGTGACCAAGTGAAACGAAACGTATGATATTTAGATCCGAAATGTTTATTGTCAAACTGTGTATCCATGCGCAGTACCACATATTTGACTCATGGGTTGACCAGCTATTCACGTTGCTTGTGTCCAAACGCCCACAATTCATCATGTAAAAACGAAATACAAAAGTATTGTGGAATATACAATACCAGGTTATCATTCGTGCAACAACTGTTGAAATTAGATGTAGTAATTTTGTCCTGTTAGTTGGAAGGCATCTTCCTGTCCCATAATCCATGTGTCCAAAAGTAACTCAGTGTGGTAAGTTTTTATTGGAACATATGGATGCAGTATTTACTATTTTGTTGATGGTAGAATGGTCCTGTTCATGTTTTGGACATCTTGGACATTCGGAATACCGCATAAAGTTATTTTCATATTTGTTGTGCGGAGCAAAAGTCAATAGTTTCTGTCTGGCTTTGGTCCAAGTCGTCTGCGTTTGGTTGGACAAGAAACTTGACTATTGCTTTTCAAAAATATTTGTCAAAGCTGAAAGCAATCAATCGCCGGCAGACATTCAGACAACACAAACACATGGTTTCAAGAATTAGCATACCTATAGGTTTTGCGCCTTTTACCCTACGCATCAACTTTAGGGTACCCATGATATCCGTTTACACTTTCGACCCAAAATACTAGGTGATTTACATCGGGCAATATACAAAAGTAACTTGGTTTGCTCCTGCTAATTGTTTAGTGGTTTAAATATTATTTAGGCATAAGGGGGACTAGTAAAACCCCAGCTTATTGATTTTGAAAGATGGTCTTGCTGCGCAAACACGGGTTACTTGTGGAACATGGACGAAAGAAACCAGACACCTTTTCAAAATTCATCTTCTCCATGCTCTGTACCAAATTGTAAATCGTAACTGTAGGGGCTAGCACGGACTAGATTTCCACTAAACATTCTATAAGACCTATATTTTTTGTGGGTAGCCAATAATAAACCTGAACTCCTCGAGGTCGGTAGGCGTAAAGTGAACCAAATTGTATATAATTCCGTCAGACGCTTCAAGATGAAAATTCATATGTAGGTATATAATGCTTCATTTGGTCAATCAGACCTCAAGTTGTTTACGGTAGTTACTGATGTCTGAACTCAGTCAGACGACGTCTAGTTCCTGGATATGGCTTTTAACCCTAGGGACCATAGTTCTTTGATTATTCGACATATGCAAAATGCAAACACATTTTTGGATGTTTTAAACAGCAAAGTTACTTTGTGCACAACTGATCTTCCTTTGCTTTAGGTGCTACTACAATTTTGCCAGGGTTGAACAATCAAATCTTGTTGTAAACTTGTGGTGGAAAAAATTACGTTCATTTACAGCCCTGGCCTGCAGGATGAACGCCTGCAAAAAAACCACGACAGTCCGCTTCCTGTGACCCACTGGTAGACATGTTTGAATGATACAAGTGATTTGTTTAACAAAACCTGATTAAAAATGTACGCACTGTCAATACAGGAATACTTGGATGAACTGCCATTCGCTTACATGGAAAAACATACTGGATATTTAGTTCAACTAAACTGACTAGACAATTCTATTTAAATGGGGCAAATTGGAAGGAAGACCTTGGACGAACTGGAGGAGGAACGCTTTCTGGAGAAACACCAACCATGCCAGAAACAACGAAGTCGCTGTCTTTCACGTATTTTTCTAGAGGGTTTGAATACTTTTTTATTGACAACGTCGTAGATTTTGGATCCGGCTTCCGCGAATTTGCGTACGTGGCACTGTTTTATTTCAGAAGTATGTTTTAAGGTTCCCAGATTTGAAATGACTGATTCAGGTCTTCTTTTAAAATCGGGTGCAGTTTTGAGATACTTACGATTCAATTTTTAACTCTGGTAAGCCATTCCTTTTGATATGCTAATTACAATATCATTGCTACTGTTTCTCACTGAAATAACTCAAAATATAACTGAAGTAGTATGAAATGGATACCTGTTTGTTTTTGAGGCGTTGCCTTATATGTCTAAAACTCCTTGTGTTCTTGCGTGTTGGCTTGCGCGCCATTACAAAACCAAAACTTGCTCAAGTTTTACCGATTGCTAAACACCTTTTGCATTATACCCGGCATGTTTACTTCCTGTGGTGACCACAGCACGTTTATAATAGTCAAAATTTTTCAACAAACTCTAAATTGAGCAAAGTCTAAAAACAAAGACAAATAGGTTTCCTTAAAAGGAGTATACAATCGTACATTTTGACCCACCGAGATCCGTATTTTTTAATTCTCTAGGAATACGACTGGATGAAACTGTTTAGTATATACTTGAATGGTTGGCTCGCGCACAACTTAATAGCACAATCGTCAACCCAAGCGTTTTTTAAAACGGCTACGATTTCATCCGTGCTTGTAGTCTTATTGACGTTTGATACTAAATGTCAGTGCCGAGCTGCGTCTGGGTGATAGCGGTTTGCATCCGGATAGTACCAAAAGCAGTGCCTCTCATTTGTGTGTCAGGTGAACTATAGGCCCATTGGTTCAAAGCTCTTTATGTCCGGTGATAAACACCTTTGAGCACGCCAACTTGTTTCCATACGTTTTATAATTTCTGCATACAAACAGGGCTTTTGTGCAGTTACAAATTGGGTTGAGCGATATTTTCGGCCAAATTTGCAGACACTATCTTACCCTTTTCTTCAGCCTGCTCTCATTTACAAGGCATTTTTCTGTATGTCACCGCCACTAAACATCTGGAGAATCTATGCGTTCACTCCGTTACCAGAACTGATCTACAGGGCTCATTTATCGCTAAATTCTTTTATTTATACCTTGAAGGATAAGCCTAGTCTTTTTACCTAGCCGCGATCTGTTTTGTTTAAATTGTGACGTGCGATAATCTTCTTTTAGGCTGAAAACTTTCTCCGGTAACCTTTGCCCTTTCTGAAAGTTTGTCCTTATGCGCGTTCTTTGCTAGGAACTGTAGGAAATTTTCCTCTAACACACATGGTTAACGGGACAAAGTGTGATTGCTCATATTGCAAGCATGTGGTAGGTGGATTCTACAAAACTGTAAGCACGCCGAAATTCGTACACCTCCTAAGTCTTCTTCAAAACAGCATGGGATGGCTAGCAGTTTGTGGAACCACAGTTCAGATTTGCCGGTAGTAGGTAAACTGTTCCAAATTATAACTAAATTTGTGCACATGGTCCACAAATGTTAATAAGTCAAACTGCGTTTTTGATGACCAGTTACAGCGCAGCCGTTTGCACCGCCTATTGACCCGACTGGCAAACGTGGATGTACTTCTTGCTAGTTATGTCAGAATTTTCAGAGAGTGGTTGTTGAGCGCTGACTTACTTCCCCAAAAATGAAGGTCAAACAAAATTTGTGAAAGTAAACCGGGGAGAAGTGGTTGAAATAGGAGAAATGTCTGTGGCACTGAGTCGTTACACCTAGAAATACACTTTGGCTGGCCCAACAAATGCTACATTATGGAAGACAAAATACTTTCATAGCGAAGGTATCAGGTACCAAATACAACACCGAAGTCTGGATCTCGAAGGAACTAACACAGTGTTCCTTATAACTAACGTTATTGGTCAACGAACTCATGCAATTCACTTTCGGCTGTTTAATTACGGATACAAAAAGTTTTGCACCGTTCTGCACAGTATGTGTTGACTGAGCATTTCTCCTGGATCATTCCTCTAGGCAAATGGGTGTCCTTTCGAGTTGTGATGTTACGTCAGCAAAGTATAAAAATTACAGCAGTCTTCTTTAGGCCTAGGATACAGGGGTAAATGAAAACTGCCCTGCCGCAGACAGCCACTGTGACGAGAAGAGTTGGTAGGCCAGTAGGTATCATGGGTTACTGGGTGTTACAATCGGCTTTCGTTGACCGTAATACGTTCGCTCCCGCCGGCCCTCGAAACCGACCAATGTGATTGCCCTACGGGTATCTGAGCGAAAACAGTGGGTGACAAACGGACGCACCAGTAATACCTGGTAGGTGCTAATCACTGAGCAAATTTCAGCGCTTATTCTCAAGGGCTGATAGGGAGCCCTTCTCGTTTGATGACATCCTCATATTTCGTATGGTTATTGTTTTTGTGGTGCTAACGCCTGTCATACTGTATTCAAACAAGTGACACTGTGATCATAGCTATGCTCAAACTTTTTTCCTTTTTTTGACTAAAAACTTAAATATCTTTATTCGTAGCGCTTAACAACAAATTCGAAACTTCCACGCATTATTAACGGCCTCCTAAAACACACTTTGGTAGTAAGAACGGTCTCTCCTATACAGAGGTTTTACTGTTATTCGCCACAGATTTTGATGAACATAGAGAATATTCAGAAAACCAGGCGGTGTCATCAATATTTTTCTCATTTTTCAGTGTCACGACTGTATTTTTGAGCAACTTGGTCAGGCTTAAGTTCGCATTCTGCCGGTCGCCAGGCAATAAATCTACCGATTGTTTCCCAAACTTTTCCGAAACTATTCGTACATTCATGGTAGATATATGTTTCAATACGTGAATCGGTTCTTAACATTTTTTAAGGTTACATACACAAACTAGGGTGCTTCGTGTTTGTAACCCGTGGAATGTGATTATTTATATAAATGGTTGAACTAGGTGGATTTAAACTAGTATGTTCGAAGTTATAATTTCAGGACAACAGTGGATATAAAAAGCTTGCCGGTGGAATTTTACCATCTGCGTTGGATGTTGGAAGCAAAAAATCCCGCCGAATTATGATTTCTATGGTTTCTACTCTGGCAATTGCAGCTAATGGTGCCGATAGCTATAAAATTGGTCGGAAGTTGGGGCACTATCCCGACGGAACGCACCACTCATACGGTTGCTGGATATAATAAGCGGAGGATTCATCTTGAGTTTAATCGACTTTGCTTTTTTTAAAAATAATTTACAAATGAGTGCATTGTGCTAAAGAGCCCTATATGATCAGCTTGCATTCTGGTGGCTGCGTTTAGTGGACCAAGGGGGCCTCCTTGTTTTTACGTGCACTCCTGGTGACGAAATGTGGGGTCAAGTAACCGAATAGTAATCTCCTCGGCTGGACCCAAAGCCCTCTGGAACACGGTCACAGCACGATGGCACCCGATAGATGAGCGTGAATCATCCTACCAGATTGATTCAGCGGTTGGTGTCGATCGGATAACCAAGCAGCTTCGTTAGGCCGTGAGTCGTGTTGTGCCCATAGTTTGCTGAACAGTGGAAAACAAATGGATAAATTCCCACTGATGAATCAAAGACTTGTAAACCATCTTTAAAGTTGATGTAGGGCAGTAAACCATGTATAATGTGTTTCTTTAGATTTGATGAACTAAATGTCTCTTTCAAAATAGATGTCGGACGATAAGTTAGCGTTCTAAAGCCATCTCGCTTTTAGGGGGAAGGCGAATCTTGATAAGCTTGCTCGTGATTGATGAGCCTTTTGCGATTCTGCACCCTGCCATATGTTTGGTTTTTTTATCTACATATTGCTGTAGATGTTACCCAAGATGGGCTGCAGTACATTATTTCAGGTGCATATCCCAATCAAGTCATCCGTTTTGAATGTTCATCAATGCGCGACTCGGGGACTAGAATTTGTTTGCAGCTGCTTCGTTCCCAGGAAACTTGAAAGACACAAACAGATTGATCGCCGCCACACTGAAATTGAAAGTGATGAAAATATCCTCAAAATAACGTTTATAAAAGGATAGTTGTTTATAATATGGTCTCAAAGCAATATGTTGAAGTTTCCTCAAAATATTGTCAGCTAGCGCTGAATCGAACAAAGTTATCGCAATTTCCTCTCTGTCGATGGACGAGGAAATGTCTCTAAACTTTGGTCCGTAATTTTTAAGGGTGGGGTAACAAGTTCCATATTTTTCCATGTTGATTCTCTCTTAACAGTCAGCGGTGTCTTTCCTCCGCATCGACCAGTTTCTTCTATTGCTAGCCGAAAAGGTTTTATTTTGAACAAGGCCTAATTATGAATGCACCGACTTGATCCACTAGATGTAGCACTATGAACCATTTAAAAAAACCAGTAAAAATTTTACAAAAGATTTGTAAGAAAACTTCCTGAAATATAAATGAGGAAGATAATTAATTACTTAATTTATGCATGATATGGAATAGGATTGTGTATTTCGCCTGCCATGGATTACCCAGAATTCTCGGTTCAAACTTTTAAAGCTTAGGCGCTATTTTGTGCAATAAAAAGGACTACCCTGGCACACTCATTTAGCGGAGGAAGGAAGTTGAAATTGCCTTCCGATTTAGACTCAAATGATCTCGACTTATCCACCGTGAGCCTACGGCAGAAACTTAGGGACACCGCCAAAACATCATGTTGGTTTAGAGTTTACTATCATATCATTATTACATCACTCTACATCATTTATAACCAGAAATACATACATATATACATGCATATCTATATATTAATATATTGCATCTCCGTAAGTAAGATGTCTCCGAGGTTGTCAGCACAAACATTTCTCTAAATGATTGGAACACTAATTCCACTGGTTGAACGAACTGATGAACTGTGCTTAAACTTTGTTTTTTTTACTCTCAGTAGTATTTTCTCAAAGGATCTCCAAAAACTCGCATCTGGGTTATTACTATGGAGCGCTTTTTTCAGTATACAGCCGCCTGTGATCTGTATATAATTTTATCGCCAACATTAGTGCATAAAAAAAGAAACCGGGCTGCGCTTACCTAGAATATCATTTGCAAAAACACATTACCAAAAATGCATTTGGTATTTTACACAACTAAATTTACGCATGCATTCGCAGAGTCGTTAATATAGAGTTACGGAACCTACGAATTATGAGAGTGAACAATTCACGTAGTGGCTTGCAGTATTTAACTGTATATAAGTGGGCTTTTGAGAAACATATTTGAAAGAAACCCCATCGTGATCATTCAAACTCTAGCATTTAATCTGGTGAAGGTGCATGGTACACAAATTATCCTTTCACATCCACAGTGCATACAAATCCTTAAAGAAGCAAATACCTGGTCAGGAAAAGTTGTCTGTCAAATAGCGCACCCAGCTGCTTCATGGCAATAGTGAAAGTTTCACCGTTTCGCAGTATTCACTCAAAATGTTTGGCAAACGTCAACTGTGACCTTGCTAGCTTATAATGCAACAGTTACTTGAAGAAATATACATAAATACTACGTGGTCATGGGACGCCACCCAGAATACGTGAAAAACGTTGAAAACGAGGACGATTGCGAATTTTTCTCACCCCTGAATATTTGAAAAGCGTAACATTGGTGACTGTCTACATCTAAGGTTGTAGAACAGATGGATCTGACATGTTTATGCACAGATTTGCTTTCAGAAAATTGTGAACAAAAGTAAGATTATTTGGATTGTGGTGGTCAGCTCGCGATTCTGTCCCAAGGCGATGTTTCTCACGGCTTTGTGTGCGCTGTCTGAGAATGACAGCCAATAAAATGCGCCCAATGTGAAACTTTTACGCAAACTTTTATTATTATTATTATTATCATTGTTATTATATTAGATATGTGTTCAGCACACTATTAAAAAGTTAACTGCTCGTGCATAAGAAACCAAAAAATTCAAAGCCGAAGAAAAATACCTTTTACTCATTTGTTTACCATTGGTATATTGATCTTGTTTAGCTTGTTTGCTTGTTTGCTAGACAAACCGGCATGTGTGAACGTGCTTGCTGGACTAATGGGGAGCCTACCGTTTACTTTGTTCAAACTCTCAGATGGCTTGCAAATGTTGTATAGAGCATCCTTGAGTTAAAGCTTGGTTTGTGTTAAAAAGCCGTTGTGCTGTGTTTCTTTATTAAGGACTTCAGCAAGACTAGGGTGTTGAGTACGTAAAATTTTTTCGTACGAGTTATTTTTTGTTGATCACTGGAGTAAAAAAATTCATCAAGATAGTTTCCTTAACAAGTATTGAAAAATACGGGGTTTCCTCTGTTTCTTGATCTCAAAAAAAATGGTTCCGCCGAAAGCCGAAATAGTAGCCCAAGGTTGGGTTTTCTCAAGTTAATTAGGAAACGTGAGCATTGTATAACATGTCGCCTGATTATTAATCAGTGGTGGAGAAAAAGAAATTGTGTACACTAGGTTTTACTTCGTTTATGACTTCGACCGTATATGACTAGCAATGATAAATGGACTTTGCTGTCCAACATACCGTGATACAACTCATGTTTGTTTTGATAAATAATGAGATATATATTAGTGATTAAGGGCTCATCGATTGTTGGTTGGATTGCGTGCACCCGGATGGTAACAATTAAGAGTAGCCCAAAATCCAAGTCACTGAATAGATAATTGGTTGTATAGCTTTGTACGACTAGTGCAACACAAACAGCAAATGGCATTAACATCTCGTCTGTGTTGGACGTAGAACTTTCGTGCATGTGCTTAGCCAATGCTTCCACTGGATATT
>SJOL01009069.1:180480-227300 GCA_004794785.1 Opisthorchis felineus
CTAGCAGCACGTATATTAACACACACGCAACACTACTCAACGCACAACCACCAACCCACCGCTACGCACCACTACGCTCCCCAATAACGCACTGATGATGTCACCTCGATTGGTGATGAAACGTTTGCAATCAAATTGCCCAGCTCAGCGAACAAGCCAACGACCATCTACGCTACCTGAGCTACCAACATTTTCCTCTATAGAAAACATTTACCAGTCAACTCATCGGCTTCTGTCACTATTGACCACCTCGAATAAATTCTTTAACCTCTACAAACCACCAATAAGAATCATTTTCTTGCTGTTCTCAAGCCACACCTGAAACACCTAACATATTTTTTGCTCTTGCTTTGTCACTCAAAACAGTTGTCAGCTTTTTGCAGCCCGTCAGTATCATTCCCTTATCTGAATTTTATGACAGATTTCAACAACAGAAGGTGGGATAATAATCAAGCCCCACAAGTTTCCTTATCAAAATGGATGATGAAGCGCTTCCACAATACCTAAGGTCAAGGATACTAAATCCCATGAGGATATGATGGACCAGGTGAGGTTGATAATTGATTGTCTGGCTAAATGCTATTATATAGCACAGCACAAAAATACTAGTGTAATGGTGGATACTACTGATGAGGCGTGCGAGTAGTATGTGTGTTCTCGTAACTCCGCCTTGATCTAATGGAAGATGGTAATTGATTACAGAATTTGTAGCACTACTTTGCAGTTTTCGCTTGCAATTGTGTGGTAGCTAATGAATATCCAGGAGAGTTCAAGAAGACGCGTTCAAGAAGAATACGGATATTCAGTTTTTAAAAACAATGTGCAAATTTGAGTTTGACTTTTCTGTCCAATAATCTGCAACTGTTTAGTTGGCGTTTTCTAACAAACAACTCTCCGGCGGAGGGCTTTTCCGTCTACACTGGTACCATTTACTTCCACAACAGAAAGAAATTGGAAATCAGAACTGTTTACGTTGCTTCATTGTTCCCGCCACAATACGGGCATACGATGTGAAAATCGACTTGTTTTTTCGACCGGTGTAGTTGACTCATACGGAGCACGAAAAGTGATCGGAACATAATGATATAGCCAGATGGAAGCATTTGTCTTTTACCCCTCGTCTGATAAGAGCATAGTTAGCGGGACGTAATTTATGCAAACGTCAAGAAATATTGCAGTGAAAGTCCTTCATAATCTTCCTTTGGTCACCACATCGCTTTTGAAATTGAGGCTAATTTAATATGACTTGTGTTTTGTATCCTGTACGGCGTTTTTTAGAAGTTCAAGTGTGTTGCCTTGCCAGAAGTATTGAAACTGCATAAATTTGTCGCCCATAGTGTTTTAAGTGGTTTTCAAAGATGAGTACATGTGACCAAGCGTCGCAGAAAGTATCGACCAAGGACCTCCCCCTACTGCCTTCTATCTGCAGCGCTCAGAGTGGAGCCGCGTTTGTGGCTGGACCTGCGGCTACCTGCGGCTACCTCCTACAAACCTCTCCATTTTCCTCTGCGATGAATCTGTGGCACCTTTAGGCCTATCATTATGCAACAACTGTAAAATAATTTACATAATCACGCCTTCTGTGTACCCCGTTGTTATGATATAACTATGTCTCATTCGACACCCAGCTATTAGTAAGCACTTTCAAATAAGCTGAGATCTTTCA
Source organism: Opisthorchis felineus (assembly GCA_004794785.1). Lineage (NCBI taxonomy): Eukaryota > Metazoa > Platyhelminthes > Trematoda > Opisthorchiida > Opisthorchiidae > Opisthorchis > Opisthorchis felineus. Next base: position 182,147 of record SJOL01009069.1, read on the forward strand.
GTAAACTTACCAAAGCTCCATTTAGATGTAAAAACTGCAATAGCATTTGACCTGCTTTCATCATCACTGGTGCACGCGATCAGTGTCAAACTCACAATAATTCCTGTTTGTGCCGCTGAAATACGTAGCTTCCCTTTACTAACCTAAACAGTCAACCCTAATTTTCCCCTTCCTGTCTCGCGGACTCTGCCCACTCCAAACCACTTAACTAAATATTACGCATTATTGTAGTCCCTTACATTCCGTCCTGAAATGGGTAAACATTACTGTCGTCCATAGACAGAGACCAAGTTGGTATCATTTTGTTAAGTTTTTTCCAACTTGCTAAAACTAAGCTATCAAAAATCAATTTCTACCAACCCCATATGAAGATCTATTATGCAGTTACCTTTAAATCTTGTTCCAAATAACTTTCCAGTGCCATTATCATCAGTGTGAAATGTGAATTTGGCATAACGATGGATGTCACACGAATGTAGTCCACATTTAGTCGAGCTGAGCCTTTTAGGTCTAAAACTAAACTCCGACTACGATTCCAAGTTGTCAATCCAGTATTATTATACGTACACTCTACATGTACTATTACACATTATATATATATATATATATATTATATATGATATAATATCACTGTCCATATCATACGTTACTTCCGCCCGGTTATCAACAAGGCAGAATCAAAGGACATTATCACGGACTTGGTTCTAATGCCCAGCTTCGAGGCATCAAAATGTCACCATACAATTGGCCACTCGTTCATCTTTCCAAATTTCAAGATAGGCTGTTCGGGTAACAGACATAAAATCTACTATTACTGATCTGATTTGCCGAATTCCATGTCCCCGCCTTTATACCTACTGCGTATATTTCCAAATGTTTACCAAGGGATTGTAGAATTCATATCTTGAATTTTACTTTTGTGCGTAGCAACCGACTCTTCCTCTACCCAAGTTAGTCGAAACTATGATTTTCATTGATTAAGATCAAGTAAGCATGTCACTTACATTCTAGCTAGAGGGATTCAGCGCGACAATCCGCAGTTAAAGTGGCCGGTTGTCAAAAAACTCAGACTGCCACATTTTGTAAAGTATTTTAAATCACCTAAATTGTTTTTAAATCATGTATCTAAACGATTAGTCAGTGGATAATCGAGATATTACAGGGGTCACTCAAATGTAGGAATATCGTAACAGTAAGCGACATTGCTCACTATTTACAACGTTCAGCATTGACGTTTATTGCGGTAACTACATTTATGCAGATTCCCAGAACAAAGTTTAAGATCACTTGGTGAGGGGTGCGAAGACAATTCAAAAGAGCACACGCGGTTAACTCAGCTCCAGTTGCAAGTCCTGGTGTGAAACATTGACCGGAAAAAGCTAATGGTCTGCATGCATATGCCACTAAATCTAGTGGGAACATGATGAAAAGGACCATTTTTGAGGTGGTTTGTGACAACAACCTAGCTTTTGTCCAACCAGCAGCCTGATATAGATTTTTTATGAAGGAAGTTTCCTAAATTTAAGAAGACGCGTAAAGGTGTGATTTTTGTTCATGGTTGCAAAATGATGCGTAAAGACTTACAAATGTGTGCTTAAATACAAGAGGCGCTAGACAGGAAAAGGGTAATAAATTATTGCTTTCTTGTTGTGAATTAGAGCTGCTTCAAAGTTACCGTGAACTTCATCGCACCCGTGAGTATAATAATCACCGCAGAAAACTAGGTAAAGCAATATTAGAGTCCGGATGTCACCTCGCGCAGCCGCTTTAACTTGGTAATATTGGAATATAGAAAATACTCAGAAGAAAATCCCACAGAACTTAAGTCACTTTGTTGCACTCCTTGTCACACTAAAAAAATGACCCATTGGACTGTAATACAGTGGTACTCTGCGTTTACGTATAAGCCAATTGAAGATTAAAAAAGGCGAATTTGGCAGTAAATTATTGCAAACTTTCACCGAATACCAAAACTAGTCTTTCTATTTGCGATTAGCCCAGTCAAACGTAAACACCAATCTGAGCTAGAGCTGTCTACAGTAGGAGTATCACATGATGTGTGCCATTCCAATCAACAAAACAAAATTTTTCCTATTTCGTTGACAATCAAATTACAGACTGGCTAGGTGATTTTTGGTTATTTCTCGAGTACACGGGATTAATACTGACAGCTATGTTACAGAAAAAAGCGAAAATGTTGCAATAGGTACAAGAATGAAAGACTCTTAAAAATGCTGTAAATTTGAAAATTTTCTTGGTACGGCTGATTTTCTTTACTCTGTTACACATCTTTTGTGGGAATATAGTAACATTAGCTATCCGCAGTCTATAGGAAGGAAATCTTCAACTGCATTTTGGATGCAAAATTAGTGAAACTTAGCCCAGAATGTCGGCAGCTGTTGTATTTCTCCTAATGGTAGCCTTTGAGGATGCAAACAAGCTAGTATAATCCAAAACATTCAAGAACAGGAACATCAATATGCTGTGACGATCTGTACATTCAGGCGCTGTACTTTCGAAAGAACCTTTCCCTAGAAGTCGTTCTATCCAAAAATACATCACAATCTGGTCGTTGCCGAGGTGGCCAATCGGTTCCCCAACTTCGAGTTACTGATCAGGTAGACATCGCTAGTTTTGGGACGTTTGAGCAATTCCTACTCGCTTGCTGGCAAAAATATATTGTCTAGACAGAAGGAAGGAAGTTTCCAGTCGATCTGTTTCATTCATCATTGTATGGTTTGTTTACATATGACCGGATGTTGGATGCCTTAATTTGATTTGTCTCTCAGCATTTCTCTCAATGATTCGCTAGGATATTTACTGAATTATTTTTTTTGTTTGCTTAGTTTGACTGAAGCCCACTTGTGGCAGTTTTGTCAATTTGATTTGATTAGTCTAATGTCCATTTTTGTTGTTTTACTACATGATTTCCTAATTTTTTTCAATCTCAATAGCGCCTTTCTGTTCCCACGCAATTTTCAATTGTTATTTTGTTTCGCCCTCTGTTTTGTGAGTCCATTTTCGTCTTGGCTGGTCCGGTCAAACTGTTTCATCTATTTAGTTTTGGGTTTGCTTAGTTTTATTTATTGGGTTCGTGTTTTTCTTCACATTTCGAGCTTCGTGGTTCGGTTTTTTGGGTCGATAGCTAATTATATAGATAGAGAGATCGATAGATAGATCGACAGGTGAGTAGATAGATAGATAGATAGATAGATAGATAGATAGATAGATAGATAGATAGATAGATAGATAGATAGATAGATAGATAGATAGATAGATAGATAGATAGATAGATAGATAGATAGATAGATAGATAGATAGACCAAGGTTACGTAACTTTACATTCTTTCATCACTTATCTGTCTTAGTATAGGTTATATGTAATTTCGTGCACAACCTCTCACTTTGTTAGCCTCACATTTGCTCGTCTCGGTTTTCGCATTTACCATCGTACCTCACAGTGGTTTTTTCATCATAACCGGTAAAGTTTCTTTACTTTGGCGGTGTATTCAAGATGTGCTTGTAGCTTTCTAGGCCATTCTGATTTTATGCCGTTCTAACGAGTAGGCACTTGTTGATGGGTTTTTACTAGAGGATCTCCAAATAAAATTTCTCGGAAAAAATCTCTACGGGATAATTTTTCTAACTTTTAATTCCGCTGAAATGAAGTTTGTCGTAATCCAATGGAATTTTTTCAGCACATTCTATTTTGTAATTAGGTGTTTGCTTAGATAATGGGCTGGTTAGATATTGTAGACCATGACACGCAGGATCATGCAAAATTTCCATTAATATTGTTCGCAAGTGTTTTTCTTACGATAAGTAGAGAAAGGTGATAGTTCTGTTTGAATATATTTTAATCTTGTTTTAATTTGTTTTCCATCTTCGGGGGCTCTCGGGCCGTTAGTGTCAGTTGGCAAAGGGATGAGAATCTTATTATTTTCGTTTAACTATTCAACTCTATTCTTGGGTTGAAGAAACGCTGATAAAGAACTGACAGAGTTGTCGCACTGAGCAAAATCAGCAAATTTAGATGCTGTCTTAAGGCTTGCCAAACGCACCAGGGTCTCAACGACTTTAGGCTTGTGGTAATTTTAAGGAGGAAATATTTTCATCTGTGTGAGTTGTCTCGTGAACGTATCAACAATTGGTGATTTGTTTTAGTTGCTTTCAATTTACAGTTCCTAATGAGTCTTGAAAGTTGGATTTCGATACCCGTTTTACTGCATGCGGTGAAACTCCTAATGGTTGTTTTTATTGCTGGCCACTTTGTTTTATTTCGGGTCTTGTTCTTCCGCAGATATACATAAGCTTGTTCAGTTGCAGTTTACTCCGATTTTTATGTGGTAGCGCTCATCGATTTTCATGAGACTACTCACCCCTTTCTAGTTATTTCGTGGCTAGTTTCAGTGCTTATGCAGTATGTCTTAGTGACTATTGGGCAAATACGTGTGAATTGCCAATCGATATGTCAGTCAGTTGGCTCAGCCAGAACACTTACTGGGTCTTCGTCCAAACAGTCGATCAAACCAATCACATCTTCCATGCGTGAACGCGTTCACTGGTCAGATGTGACAGTTCAGGTGCGTTCAGCACGCGTTGGTGGAGTAGTGTTGACAGGCTCTCCTGAACCATCAGTTGTCTGGCTAAAGATACATGCTTTTTACGAGCCCTAATAAGAGCGAAACTCGAACCAAGTGTTTTCCACCAAGGTGTGTAATCACACGACAAACTGCGCCGGGATATGGGATGACAGTTCAAACAAGAGTGCCGTGAAGGAGATGTGAACGTAAAATATTTTTGCTAGATCTGGTGGAAACAGTGTATCTGGTTTCATATGGAGACTCGTCAGCAGGAGGAAGTCACTTATTAAGGAATTGCCTTCAGTCTTCACTTCCTGAAGTTGATGTCGAATTATTTATTCATCTGTTTTCTTTGCTATCCTCAAATCTGACAATTATCCTGCAGATATTTCGTCACTGGTTACATAAATACAGTCAGAGTGCGGTTGGTTAGGTGTGTGTATCAGATTTTGTGGCCAGTAAGTGTTTTTCCCCAATGTGTACTCGAAGGCTACACCCCGTTTGTGAGGCCGAGAAAAAACCTCGGCAGCCAGCTTCGTTTTAACCTCACGTTATGGATGACCGTTGTAGTGAATGATGGGAAATAAGCAATCCGCTTGGAATGTTTTCGCTGAGTTGTACACAAGTATCTGATTATTTTGGTTAGTCATTATTAAGCACGAAATGTCATCTCATTTGATATGGATAGTATTAGACCATATGGTACCGATTACATTTACTAGAATGGCATGATTCACCCTGAAAATGTGTTGAGTCAGGACGACCCATCCAAATAGTACATTAGGAAAGTGGATGACGTTTTGATGATAATTTTCCCATTCTTGGTGTCGTGGATAAAGAAGGCTCTTCCATGCAGTAGTCAAGGTAATTAAGGGAACTTCTTCTGTGTCTGGGGTGAATGGTTTATCACTGAATCTACAGCGGTATCAAATAAGAATGATGCAGTGATTATAGATGAAGTTAAATTAAATTAAAATAAAAAAGCGACCGCAGATATTTTTGTCGCTAAACCCACTGGACATTGGTATGACGGGGATTTAGTGCACACCGTAGTAGGATCAACTAGAATACCAGACAAGTAGAATATTGCAGTGTAGTCGAAGATCTGGTGGAATTATTTTTGCACTTGAAACATTGCTTCGGTTATGGGGCAGTCAGGATGATAGGAAACTTCAGGTTAATTTGGAATATTTTGGATAGGACAAAGGAACACTACAAGCGGTGAGGCATAAGGCATGAAAAAACAAATCCATAATGAATACCCAGAAAGCAGTACCATAACTAAACGATGGGTTATAATAAACAGGACTAACCTAGGGAACTACTCACAAGGTTGCTGAAACATTTTTGACAGCCCAAGCCTAGTTTCGCCCTTCTTGAGGCTCAACAGGTGGGCGCAGTCCCATACTTTCCGTCAACCTTATGTTCTTCTTGTACAGAGAGATTCAGTTGAGTTTACCATGATGACCAAATAGCTTTGCAAATGAGTGTATTAATCTAAATCACTCCAATTTGGGTTTAATTAGAACATAAGATTGACGGAAACCAGGGAACTGCACCTACCCGTTGAGCCCCAAGAGGGGAGAAACCGGTCTTGGGCAGCCGAAGAGTTTTCAGCAACGTTGTGAATAGTTTCTTTTACGAAAATATACTGCAACATCTTGAAGATCGTACCAGCTGAATCACCAGGTGGCCTTTGTGCAGTACATTCAGTTAAAAAGTACCATAAGCAAGAGATTCAGTTGAGTCTCCCGTAAAAACCAAATTGATTTGCAAATGAGTGTTTTTATCGAAGGACTAACAAAGCTTAGTTGATGGAGTCACCCAGTATTAATTATTATACATTCAGCTATTTGCTTGAAAATGAAACAGTTTGAGTTTGCGTTTTTCAGCCTTTCAATCATATGTGCCACGAAAGCGCCATTTCCCAACTACTCATATAAGAACTACCCCTGACAAATAGATTGAAAATTCCTAAACGGACGACCTTATAAAGTTTCGCGTTCAAGTTTCTAACGCTTGAACTAATCGTGTGAACATGGAGTTTTGGAAGGCTTTGCAGTGCATTATATTACTTGTAGAGGGTGTGTGTTCTCGTTTGCTTCGTCCTGAAGTGGGACTGTCTTGTGCAAATTCACCCAGTATATTTGCCAGTGGCTTAGCTTATTTAAAGTGAGCTACAATCACAAACAAGCTATCAGCATACTGATCGCCGTTCTTGGTAATATACTTGATTGCTGTTCGCTAAACACATCCAAAGTCAACCCAGCCTAGTCTGGGCATGTCCAAACTTAGTCCGTGTTTCCACCTGCAAGATTTCCCCATCCATATCCCGACCTTTATTCCCTTTTATTTCATCCCGTTAACCATATTTCTGATGGCTCCTTTATCCACATATGCTAGGTTATGTTCCCAAAGTATGCTTGATTTTCTGTTGTGACTGTCTGAACCAACCAAGCCACACAGCATTTGCGAATCAGCCTCGTCATTAACTCAGTATATGTGACAAGACATGGGTAGCTGGTAAGCTAGGCTCACAATGTTCAGTCACAATACAACTTACACCCTGACTTGGGCTTGTCTAAAGTTATCCCTGAGGACAGACTTCTCACTTTTACCCAAGCAGAATCATGATTACAACAACTGAAATTACCGTCACGTCTCATAAGCCTACGCATGGTGTCACCATCCGGGTCGCAGGGCTACCAAGCGAAAATAGGCCACAGCCGATTCTTCCCTAGTTTCATTTTTGCATACGTTTTCCCCTTCCTTTACCCTCCAGATTATCAATATTCTTTTCTTCTACTACCCTCCTTATGACATCAGTTGTCTTGTATTGGTCCTGGCCGAATTCTCTGCTCTTTAAACGACATTGACAGCCTCTGGCAACTCGAAATCAATTACCGAGCTGCAACACCTGCCTTGTTTCCACTCAAAAAATCAAGTAAGCACAATTATCTTGCTCAAATACTTGAATCGCTTGGAACTGCTGCTTGTTGTATCGGAAACAACGATTGAAGATTCCGAAAAAATCGTCGAACAAACTGCCTTATCACTCGCCTCTCGCTTTCGGCTTCAAAAATCTGGCAATTCTGGAACTGCTGTGGTAGGTTGGCAGGGGTTGTCACCGTTTACATAACCAGGTGAAATAGTTCCTGTTTGTCTAAACATCCACCGACAGTCCTCTGAAAGTTTTGCCGGGCAACTTTTGTGAAGTAATCTCACAAACGGGAAGTTGATCATTATCTTATCGCATTTTCTCACGCATTATTCTAATGTGGCTTTGAAACTATCAAAGGTGTTTTATGGACAAGGGAGGCTAAGGAAATGGAAGACAAGAAGAGTGGGGGAATGTCCGAAAACTATTTGGGCCAAACTTTAACTCTCGGTGCCACTGATGCAAGCCACCTTTCAGGATGAGATCCGAATGGATCTCCCCTGTGCATTGTTGGAGGCGCTTCGTGACATGCTCGCTACTGGAGGTCAATGGCTTTCTTGATTTCAGTTTCTATCCCAAGTGTCTAAATGAGTGCCTCAGATGTAGGCACCTCGGAATGATTGTGGTAGGCTAGCAGTAAGTCCCTTCCTCACCCACTTTCACTCATCTTCTCACTAAGACATTCGGTTAACTTATGCTTTTACGTCTTTTACGGAAGACTATTGTCCGTGCCGTAAAAACTGACTGGAACGAGCTACTATTTCCATATCTCGGATGTCAAAACTGCTACATGTCGTTGGTTTTGTGAAGAAAATCGTTGACGTCACCAAGGATTACCTCGCTACCGACCGTTATCCAAGACAGTTTTTGCAACCTTGCGTGGCAACAAAATGAGACTGTGAACCAACGAATTACCGAGAACACCAAACTCGTTTTCAAGAGCGCGGTGGGACATATCCAAAACTTGGATTGCGTACTCACTATTGCATATTTATTGTGATCCGTGGATTTGGCTGGCCGGTGATATTGTCCGTCGAACAATTACTGATTGGTTTCCCGAACGACTGTCTGAAGTTTAGAGCAATGAGGGTTTGCTCGGATGACACGCTGAAAGGCAAGACAAAAAGGCTCGAGGACATATTCATCCAAAACAGCTACTCAATCTACTATGTTCAAAAAGTATGTGGTCGGCTAACCGGACTAAAATTAGCATCTAATTGAGTGTTAAATGTGACATAGTAGCCGAAATGATACTGCGGAGACCCACAACAACTGTCAAAACAGCGGCAAATCTATGATGATATTTCGACTGCTATTTGTCCCGAGCAAGAAAAAATGGCGATCTGTTTTGGTCTACATCCGGTTTTTTATGTACTCATTTCCGTTCAGAATACCATACGATCGTCTTAAGACAAAGCGTTTGTCTGTTAGAATCCGTGGTCCCTGTCCAGTTCGGTTATTGAAGAAATTAGGACGACTAATTCCCATCCAGTTGCTATGCGTTTAACTGCTTCTTATCAGGGAATTGTTTCTACAACGTTCTCTCTTAGCAAATCACGCGAAACTCGCGCGAACTCGGCTGCTTGTTTTTGCAGCACGTGATAATTGTTATCGCAACTAGTACCCTAGTATGTTGTCACTTGAACAGTCTGACAAAGAAGCCAAATCGTAGACTGACAGTTAAGTGCACTAGGTCCTTCTGGGCACGACAAGTTCTTTCAGGCTTTTTTACGTGAATAACTTTTTCTCCTAGGGCAGAGTTTCGACGCTCTAGTTCACCTATTCTCAATGGCTAAAGTATTTCTCACAAGTCCACTTTGCCGTAATGACATCAAAACAATGGTTTCATTGATTCTTTGCTTTTAGAGTGGAATGCGCCTTTTAGTCACTAAGGCAGTGCTCTGTATAACGGTATCAGTACTGATGAAAACGGTATATTAGAGCTATTCGTACTCAGGTGTACATAGCTTCTGACCCTCTTAACCGAAAAGACGTCTCATACTTCCTAACGCTAAATATGTGGCAAGCCAGAATTGAACAAACCGGAATAAAAAGAAGACAACAACCTAGTTTTTTTCCTAAATCAACCCACTTTTATTCATTCAAATGTGCATGAAACTGCAAAAAAATTCACCATTTGTCTTGACCGGTGCGCTCGCTGTTTTTGACAAGCTGTGCTTTAACAAAGCTGTAATTGTGACAATAGATATGTAATCTATTGTGACAAGATATGTTTACACATCAAGTGCAAATGTCTGGAACACACGAGTTTCAGTCACTCAAGATTCTGTGTAGCAGATTAAGCCGCCATATGGCAATTTCCCAAAATGCACACGCCACAAGTTACACCGTTGTCCTCTAAACCGACATGTACTACAAAAGAGGCTTAAAAATGGACAACTAATTATTCAGTGTACAAATGTAAGGGGCATTTATGGGACTTATGTAGGCCTTAGATGAATCTTTCGTTTATGGGTAACATTTCCGGTCTTGAAGTTCCGCTGCGCTATCAATCAAGCTGGTTGAGTTTTTAATATTACTTTGTAGAAGTTAATAATTTCAAAATTTTAATCAAGGTTTCATACGATTTGTAAACGCAATTTTACCTAATTCTGGAGTTACCAACATGCCAAAATCTATTTTATGACCGCCAGTTCAAACACCAGGGATGGTATATCAGGGATAATGTATCAAGCGTTTCAAAATGTAATTTTTATGAGTGTTTATCTGACGAATCAAACAACTTTATAATAAAGAGCATACCAAATTTTAATCAATCCAAAGAGCGGAACGGTGGGTTGACAGTCTGCAGTCACTCATTTGATTTGTATAAGCATGGTTGGATTCGGTAATTGTGCACAGCTCCGATGATTAAAGTCTGTTATTGCAGATCTCGCGGCTTCAAAATATCGAGTTTCTGGTTGGTGATTTCAGATCTCCCAGATAACTATGACGGCACCACATACAAATAAGGGTTATTATTTGCTGAACAAATCTCGAAACAAAACTATCATCACGAAGGAATTGTGCATTGTCTCACTTGATGGATTTGTACGAAGCACACAGCGGTTTTTTTTATTGGTTGCCCATGGCACTGTTTTTAATCCGAAATTCTTCTAACAACGTGTGCTGTGTACGCGTTGTCTGAGCTTCCGTGAACGAGCGCTTATCCATTGTCCAGCGTCGAAGCTTAGTCACTCACAACATGTTATCGAACTGATTAAAATGGTGAAATATTTTTACTTTTTTCATTAACTATTAGCTTATTCACACCAGTGTCTCACTACTGGTAAATAGTTACAATATCTTTCCGAACACTTATCAAATATTCATGCTTCAATCTTGTGCCCGAATGCTTACTGTACGTCTTGGAATGAAACGGGATGACATTTTCTACACATTTTCGCAAAGCGCCGAATTAAGTTTGTGACGCGTTTAGTCGGCCTGTGCTATGGTGGTTGGTGAAGCCAGCAGCCCTGTAACTGTACCAAAAGTCTGTACGGTACGTTCCACAATAGAAAACAGCACGATGTGACGTGCTCATTTCGTGGGACACAAGTTACCTTCTTTTTTCAAAATCTCATGAATATTCAACCCATAACCAAAATGGGGCATGACAACTAGACAAATAACCGGTCCGACCAGTTAGTGGAACCATTGGGTTTTCCGTTAAAATGTGGCTGGGACAATTCTTTAAGATATCAAAAAAGATAAAACTTACAAATACCTTGAAACTGGATTACCAACTCAAACCTTATTCATGCTGAAACGGTGAGAGATCATTGGATCCTGCTGGTTGCCTTATATCTGCTAAAACCCAGGACATACACTGCTTATAGCGTACCCCCTCTGCGTAGACTGAGGGCTAACTTTGATCTAACGTCTACTCAACTCGTCTTATGTTGTCGTTGCCACGAAGACAATTCAAATGCCAAGTCGCCTAGCGTTGGCCTCCAATAAAACATTGAAATACCTAAACAAGAACTTGAAGATTTTCCACAGCCATTTTTACGCTTCTTTAATATCTCAGGAGCTTTATTCTTCCACTCAAAAAGGAGTCAAACTTGCACTAAAGTCTATGGCAAGTTCCACATCGTTTACTAGTCATTTTAGCACTGTGTGGATTTTCTATAGTTAACCCAAAAAATAACATAAATTTGCACTAGAGGTACTCAAAGAGAAAAAGCGACAGAGCACATTATAAACTCTCTTCTTGTTTTTTAAGTTCCCCATTATAAGTTTCACCGGAAAAATGTTCCTGTATCCAATCTTTCCGTGCATGGATTTCATCATGGTATCCAGGCTATTCGGAACGATGCTTGGTATGTATACATATATATACTGTCACACAAAAATTGGTTCACAACTGATTTTGATAGCCCGCTTCCAAACTCTTTAACAAGACCATTCTAAATGTCACTTTGATGCAATGCACTCTCTCAGCGGTGACCAGGATGTGAAGATCTGGTGCTTCATCTTCACGTATATTTGTGCTAATTAAGTTTGTGAACAGTGGCATGATAGTTGAACTGTTCCCTCAAGCGATTTGGAGACCCATAGCGAGTTCTTTGCAGCCCACTTGTTCTATATTAACCAACGAGCCAACCCAACTTATTCGATCCGCAGGATTTATCGAATGCAGACTGATCTTTCAGGGTTCATCTGTAAAAACCATCCCAACACAATAGAGTCGCTTGCAGTTAGGTCGAATTAACCCTCGCGAGAAAGCCTCATAAACTCACTGACTCCACATCAACGAACGAATTACTCCTCACCAAGTGAGATTCTGGAACTCATATGAGCACTATTTACTTCTGAGTTCTACCCAACAAAGCTGACATATTACTCAAACCTTGTGACCATTTTGTAAATATTCTTGAAATGAGAGTTCAGCGGAAGCACCGCTCGCAATCATTGGTTTATGCAAACTACTGTAATTTTTATTGAAGCCGCCTCTCAACAATAACCACGTGCATTTGATTCCCTGCGATTCCTAATGACTGAGTTCCTTCTGAAATATGCCAAGTATCGGAAGAAACCACCTTTGGATAGTTCCTCAAGGAATCATTGCAGATTGAACCATTCTACTGCAATTTCTTGCTCAGGCGATCAAGCAAGATAAAATCGCCAACCGCATCTCACTCTAGAAAAAGAAACCTGTTCATTTGTCGTAAAGCCTTTGGATTCTTCAAAAATAAAAAATACCTAATATCCATTCACAATTTGCGTTCCATCAAAGTTACATTCTTTTGTCCACCGAACTTTTGTTTACATGATCTATAAATGCCATAGATAAGCACACTGACACGTGGAATTTCTCGTCTGTCATTATCAACTTGAAGGTACTATGGGCAGCCCGTGTGGCCTCCCGCTGAGCGACCAATTTTCGGTCAAGGTTGAACGTAATCATCTGAACACAGGTATTAAACACATATTTTTATCGTCTAAGTTTGGATGATGTTGCTATTCTGACATTATTTCATTTTGAATTTTTCATCCTTATACAGTATTTTTAGCAACCCTTCCCTGCCATCCAAATCACATCCACAAGTGACGCACAGTCTGTCTCATTTTGTGGATGTTGATCAAGCAGCTTCGTTAAAATGACCCTGTGTGCACACCAACGAATCAAACTAGAAGGATCTGCTCTGATGGTATATTGGATACTGAAAAAACGTACATCGCCCAATTGCTGGGGGTTAGAAACTATTCAGACAGATTCTTGATGAGGAATATAGCTCCAAGACCCAATAAATCATCTTTGACGACCTTTGGTAGGAAACCAGTCTACTTGGGTCTTCCATACAAAGCAGGCCTGCTGACAGAGCAACAGCAGTATACTATACTCTTCACAAAGAACTTTCCTTGTATCAGCACTATAATCATTGTTTAATAGAGATCCAACGCTCGATTCCAACTTCAAAGACCGTTCAATATCCAAAGTATGGTTGTGTGTCCATTTTCTTGCTTTTGTGAACAGCGATATGTTGGGCGCACGACTCGGCGGTTTGGCAAGTAAATACGTCAGCATCTCCCGCACCGCATTAACAACACAGTCACTGGAACCGTCACATATCATATGACTATTTAGAGCAAGTTGTTTGAAGTCACTGTAGAGTGCACAGTAGGCTGTTACCTTCACTTCAAACGAGTTGATAAGCCACAGTTAAAATTACTTAATCGCCATTGTCTTGTCAGAAATGTTTTGTACGAGCTTTGAGGCTGCATTGGTCGTGCTGCCAAACTAGCGTGCTCAACTGAACTTTAGACCAGCCTGTTCATTTAACTGAGGCTGTGTCGACTAATTTGTCGTCCATGTTAATTCATGTTTTTAAGCTCCTACCCCATTACAGATATGCTTTCGGCCATGAACATTGCCTTTACAGTTTGATGAATGTTTAGCTGAGACGATAAGAAATTTTTATTTGCTACTTTTTTGTTCATGGTGGACGTCAGTCAGTGACAATCTAAGTGTGTTACCGCTTGGGAACCACTTTGCAGAAGCCGTCTCCTATGAGAGTAGCAAGTGAAGTGAGTTTCTAGGGATAAAATGGAGATTACCTGTCAAAGGTGGTCGTGTGATGGTGGTCAGTCTATAAGTATACACAATAAAGAAGGAAAAACCACTATATTTTCAATAACTTATGCATACATACTAAAACGTTCCATGTAGTAGAAGCATAACACTCGGTGAAATCCACGGAAAGAAAATTCTTGAGTTGATGAGGTCTGTGGCCATTAAAGAAAACATCATCCAGACGGCAGTTAAGAAACCGAGCTTACTAGAAATGGTAGAAAGTCGGCGACTGAAGAAATAGAACTTTACTCTTGCTTCTAAAAGCTTTCCCCTAAACTCCAGATACTTCTGAATTTAGTTAACTAGCGTGGATCTCTGAACAGTTTTGGGGGGTAGAAGGTAGCCGACGAAGTACCTGGACGCCAAGCTGTTCCCCTTATTACCGTGTGAATCAAAACCACCATCTAATCATTTAGATCATTTGCTCCAGTGCCGAATTTAGAGCACAACGTAGAACAACTCAAGCCGACAGGGCAACTCCCTATCATTAATAACTCAAACACAAGACCAGATGCAAACAACTGTTAAAAACAATCTCCAGGCTTAATTTGTTTAAAAAGCAACGATCAAGCATTGTTCTACAAACCTCATGAAGGGGCTGTGGTCGTTCCAACTAGTAGAGTTGACTAAATTAGCCAGATAAACAAAATTCCTTCCGACAATCCAAGAAATTGGTACTTGAGCTGGATAGAACAGCACTTTATTAAGAATGCTGCACCTAAATGTTTTGCGCCACTTAAAGCAGAAAGCCTCCTCAATGCTGATACGTTTGGACACATCCATCCTACTGGCACTACAATACCTCGCTTGTATGGTCTGATAAAAGCGAATAGGTCTGGTTTACAACTAAGACACAATCTAGATTGACTCAACTCTCCATATCATTCCCTAGCAATTGGCTTGTCGGTTCATTAGAACCTAGAAGAACAGAAATAGCAGTATACAGTCTAAAGGATCCATTTAGTTTTGCAGAATAGGTCGAACAACTAGGACTGGGTGATGCTAGTATTTCCTCTCCTGGGGTGGGTTACTATTCACTAATACACCGCCTAATAAAAGACAATCGGTTACGCCTGTGACTTGGTTGGGTACATTGATGGAGACGTCAATATCTTCGAATTGGACCCAAAACCCTTTTACTCCTCATTACCTGTAACTTGCATCCATCTTAAAGGACAAAATTTACCGACACAAAGATGGTGTCGTATAGACATTTACACTCGATCCCTTACGTCCTTGTTTCTTCATGATTTAGCTCAAAACAGTTTATTAGATTCGGTAATCCAACGATTCTGTTCTCTCTAAGTAACTGACTTTTTTTGTGACTGACGAAGATGGCGCAAATTCCACCTCTCCCTTAGAATTCTTCCATTTGGTTCATTCTAGTATTCCATTTACCTTGAAACATGAATACAATAGCTAACTACTCACCCTCGCTGTCGAAAGAAAGGAAGTGCCCACAACAAGGTATGAAAAAGCGGACATAGACAACGAATCCGCTTCACTACAGTCGTCCTACTGAGACAGAAACGAAACCTAATTAGATGTCCGAATGAGAAAGCTATGATGTTTCATTCCAGCAAGTTACTGCAAAAAGAATTAAAATTCCCGGCAACCGTTTCTTATAAATAGGTATCTGCAGCTGTTCATTGTACAAACCATGCAGTCTGCAAAAATAAAACCCTCGAAATACTCCGCGGCAAGGAAACAAACGGATCTTAGTCTTCTATTTAAAGACGCTTTGATTGCTACGTTATTTCCAGAAGGCTGATAACATATAAGGGCTGGTCTAACATATAAAGGCCAATAACCTACGCTTGGGTTTCACCCAGTGTCATGAAGTTCCACTTGAAAGACAAGTTACCAAAGTCTGCCACCAGCTAATGGGTATACTTACTTGCATACTCACACCCAGCATCTTATGTTAATCTTAGTTGTCCGATAGAATGCCGGAACACAACATCACTTAGCTGAGGCGTGAAACAACGACTATGGACTCGAGACTGACCATCTTATAAAGGACGAAAATAACTCTAGAATCATTTGCTTGGTTTCTCTAATTCGACCAACATTGGGTAAGGTCCGACTATCATCGACTAATTTTCGTTTAAGCAACCTGCATTTACGCGTTCCGAAGAATCCGTTACGGTCTGTGAACTTGTATCGGTCTGTCTAACTGAACTCTCCAAACTTACTCACGACGAAGCCTGGTTTCTTCTGAAGTAAATATATTCGGAGTCGAATAGATGAACATAACTTATGAAAATCCAAGCCATATTATTGTTTTGACGCAAGACACGAGGTTGCAGCAAACTGCTTGACAGCTCTTTGACTACCTCTGTGCAACAAATTCGGTCAAAAAATATCACCAAAGAAAGATTCAGCTGGGGCTGAGTTTGAGAATGAGTGCATTTTGTGAAGTTCGTACAATCTTGGTTCAAGTGGAACGTAAGTTTGACAGAACTTCCATGACTGTACCCACTTGAAAAACCTCAAATAAGGCAAAACCGGCCATGGGTTGTCGAAGATTATTCGATAACCTTAAGGCTGGCGTGTTCCGTCAAAACTGTGTACCTCAGAATCTCAAGTATAATTACAAATGGAAGATGAGGCGCTTTTTTGTGGCATTTTTGGTCGAAGAACATCATAAACGAGTGTCAGCTGGGATTCCTTTGAATCCCCCATCAAAACCAAGTTAGTATATTTTGCGAATAAGCTGAAATATCCTTCGATGAAGCCAGACTACGAACTTAAGTGTCGTCACTCAACTAGCTTTCAGCATATATGCCTAAACCTTACGCAGCTATAGAAAGCCTCAACATCACACTTGTCCCTGTCTTGATAGACCACTCACCGCAGTTAGAATTGCTCAGAGGTGATTACATTTTAAGTCGTCTAAGGGGGTAATTCTGTAATTATGACTCTCGTGGAGGAAAGAAGCGTACAGAAGAACCCGGTTTCGTTCATTACTTATAAGTTGCTGCCACTCAGATTGATGAAGGACAGTTAGATTTTACATGGCATAAATCTAGTACTATCTGGCCCACCTATATTGTCATTGTTAGATGTAGTCATGATAAGTGATTATGTCGCAAGCGGATTTGCGCACATTCAGATTAGAAGCAGTGGTTTAGTTTGAAACGTTGTAAGCACGCGTACAGTTGTGGGCACTGCATACGTTGATAGTATATTCTACAGAATGGAATTTCCCATATTGTAATCTCGATGTACCTCAATTTATTGATGATGTGACTGAATGTTAAACTTTTCTTTCGACGGAAAGCAACAGCAAACGTTTCTCAGCATCTGACTATTGGGAAAATAAAGATATGTGCAGTGAATACAAGCACAAATTAGGACGTAACCGGGAGCTTCTGGTGCTTTTTCAGTGGAAGTTACTAAAGGGTTGGTTTTCTAAAGGAGTTGTCCTAACTTTTAATGTGTGATGAAGTCGGGACAAAGTATCACCTGGCTATCTTCATTGTTTCTTTGTGTCATTGTTTTTTATATGTTCGGTAGCGGTTGTTTCCACTGAAGAGAACACCAATCCTTAACTCATAGCATATCGGACATCCTCCGTGTGAGGCCTTCTCTGGGGGGTCCAGAGTATACTGAGAGACCCAAAGGTCGAACGGGGGAGAAAAATGCATTTGTATTGCTTAACTGATGCCATATTTATGACTGAGTTTAGAATAGAGCTCATTTGTAGTCAGCCATTCTTTTTACAGAACATCTCGAGCTCTGCTGATTCCCATCCCATAATCTTAAGTCTTTCACCCTTTAAGGCTTTTGTGGTTTACTGTAGCTATCTACCGTTCCGAACGGCTTCAGTTTGCCTCTTACTTATTAGACTTTCTCTGACGTCTTTCCCGGTGGTATAGGTTGGACTCCGATGATAAATGTTCCCGGGTTCAGTTTGTTTGCCCAAGGTAGTTGGAACACGAAGTGAGGGACACCGATTGGTTGAATAATTAATTCAAGTACACTTCACCAGTCTGAGGATGCTGCCTTCCCGGAATGTTCATAATCTATAGTTGCAAAAAGGAAGCAAATGAAGCGAGGTGATGGGTCCGTAGGAGCGGTCGTCTCACTCTGGCGAGAAAATATTTCTATCCTGTTTATGGGACAGCGAAGGTTACACGTATCAAGTGAGCTAACTATCTACCAGGTCACATGCAAACTAACACAAGAGCTCTTTAGATTTTCACTGACGTGTTTAGATGATATTGGGGTCGAAACCTTAATTTCTCATTTGTATCTAAGCCGTGTTCAAGCCGTTATTTATGTAACCTAAAGTTGTTTCCTGGTGCAACTTTCGATTGAATTCCACACCACAAATAGCAGACCTATCTACCATACGGCCTGGTTTTTGGTCAGGAAGACAAATGCATATATTTACTCTTTAATTCAATCAACCTGGTTTTGTATGTAACCATTTGTGAGGGCAAAAATCAGGCTATGCAAACACGCATTTCAACTAGATGCAGACCGGCTGTGTCCAAGGGCAACCAGTATAGGGTTTATTGGGAGAAATGCGAACAAATAACTTTGCACAACAGCAATAAAACGATGACACTGATAAACCGCGTTCGCAAAGTAATCAGTGATAAGAATGCTGCTACTACTACTGACGGTGATGGTACTGCATCTTGAGGACTATTGCTTCCTTCGCAGTTTTGCGCATGTCCATTTTTTAAAAACGATCGCCGTTGCCCTTGCTGCTTGCTACAACCGTTTTTAAGCAGTATATTATATGTTTTCCACTGTAAGGTTATTTCATGTATTTATAATTACCAAATCCGTGTATTTAATTCACAAGGAGTTTACTCTGATCCCCTTACTCAGTTCTCAAAGAGAAGCCAAACTGGCGACATTTCTACTGAGATTTC
Organism: Opisthorchis felineus; assembly: GCA_004794785.1. Taxonomy (NCBI): domain Eukaryota; kingdom Metazoa; phylum Platyhelminthes; class Trematoda; order Opisthorchiida; family Opisthorchiidae; genus Opisthorchis; species Opisthorchis felineus. The sequence continues at coordinate 201,134 of SJOL01009069.1, forward strand.
TTCTTTTTCATGCAAGTCTTAACAAGCCACCTATAGAGTAATATGTTATTGGTGCAAATGAACATGACTTGTAGTTCTCAAAAGCACGGGTAGTTATTTTTCTTGTTAGGGTTATCATTCAAAAATATAAAACGAATAAATATCTAAGTAATAACAGTCTAAGGAAGCCAGCCCATAGTCTGTAATTAGAAGAAACCTTCTGACTGACTTCGTGGTGTAACATATCCAAGGTTTTTCCAATTCGTGGACTGAATCCTTAATTCGGTTGAATAACTAAGTTTTTGCTGCCACATTGATTGTGAAATTTGTTTATTTCCAATTCATTAATTCGTTCTTATACCACCTTTTGTGTACCAGTGATAAGATCAAGGTTCATCGCTCCAATTCCAACCAAACTGCCATCCTCCTGAAATTGAACGCACGAGCGGTTCATTGGACTTCGCTGCTGGAACCACCACTGTTTTAAATACTGGGTGACTATGAACATTGTAGCTGCACTTACACTACCACTGTAAGCACCAATTACGCCTTGTCTTAACATATCAGTGGTGCATTTGATGTTAGCAAACTTATCAGCAAACTTATCAAGACCAGACCTGCTGAATCCATTCGCCCACCACTTGTACTACTATTTATTTGCAAGTAATGAAAAGTTTCATGCAGGTTGTGGAGACCGATGCAAAATTTGTGACGACAAATTTGTTTAAATACAAACAGGTCCAGCACACCGCTGCTAATAGAAGTATTATTATTTTCGGGGAGACTATCATTACCTCAGTCCCGTTTTCAAGGTTTGGAAGCTTTTCTTGTGGAATGTAACGGATAACATTCCAACGTATATTTGAAAAGGTATATTTGTGAAAACCCTGAAAATAAATCCAAACAGACCATCCCTAACCAATTCTAAACACAGTCGTGTGCAGAACTCATTGAAACATATCCTACTGTGTTACTTTGAAATGAAATCCCATGAAAACAAGTCCCTATCTACTGCGAATCCTGACAAGTTATTCATCAGAATACTTCACTTTCTAGGTAAACAGCGTATTTCTCTGTGATTTATCAAAAACCTATCACGGGTAGTCAAAATTTCACACAAAGTCCACATTTTGGAAAGCCTTCTCATATTGGTACACTACAACCTCAATGTGGAAAACGCGAAAACAACGACATGAACGGCAACTTCTCCAATTTGAAGGAAGACTACATGAACGGGAAGACTACACTTCGATTCCTTTATGTCAGTCAAGACCGTTAGAAAATATATTCTCTGTGTGACCAAAACTAAACATTTGGTGTAGATTTGATGGTGCTGGATTAAGCTGGTTGATATTGTTAAGGTGCTCGTTACAAGAGAGATAGTACTTAGTGCACAAAACCTAGCTTCAAAAATGGCTCCATATTGCAAGCCATTTAAAAATGAGACACCGGTCACTTTAAATGTAACATGCGCTGTGTCACAACTATTTAGCCGAGGCTGTTTTCTCTTCGTCGTTCGGAAGACTTGGCAGTGCCCCTTGCCCAGGTGAACATAGATCCTAGTAGGTGCTAATGGGAGTAAGAAGTCTGAAGAGTGGAATGTTTTGCCCATTGTTAGTATTATCATGTCAGCTGTTTCTCTTCCTTTTGCTGACGCCATAGTGGATAACACACTCTGGCAACACGTTTTAACCCATACCTTTTAGCTTTCCAAGAATCGCCTAATGGATCCGTAAAAGAATCGTAGTCTTATAAGCCTTTTAAGTGTCTGGCCGTTCGAGACATTAGTTCTGACAGTTATGTTAAGAACACAGACTTTAGATGGAGTAAAGCACCATCGGCCATGTCAAAAGATGCTCGGAATATTTTAAACCGGTAAACATGTCTGCTAGGTTGTTTCGTTTTGACGAACAATCAACTAGCAATCGACTTTTTGTTGCTACGAAATTATAACGCCAGGGTTAGTTCCATTAACGTCACCTTATGGAAAGGCGCACGTGGATGGGGTGCAACATGTTTAACCAACTTTGTGATGCTACAGAAAGAGCGGCCAAAAAAACTTTACGTTTATGGCAACTGCTGGTGATCACGATGATCCGGTTCGTGCCTGTCGTTGGACGTGCCGTTCCGATAATTTTCTTGGTGAAGGCAGGCCAGTCAATAATTTAAGCCCCAACGCTAAGGATTCGAAAATTTTCTAACTTGCTGAACTAACAGGTTAGAGTCGAAGATGAAAATGGTAAAAGTCAAAATTTTCGTCGGGCTTCTTAATCATTCCCTATTACGTCATCCTTTTAGGTCTAATACAACACTGGGGTCTACTAATACTGAAAGCTCTCCTGTGATTATCATCCAAATAGCGCTGTTTTGTGAAAACTCAAAGAGTGAACCATTACTGTCAATTCTATACTGCCTACTAGCAACGGGAACACCTTTCTGAACAGGTACCTTAGTTAAAACTTACTAGTTAAGACCGTGTCCAGATGGTGAAATAGCTGTAATCACAAGATAATTCTTGATGCTAGCTAAGTAAGTGAGAAAAAGCTGTACGGCGTGTGATTTTCCACGTTAGCTTTTGCTTCACACTATTTAATCCCAGGTGGAAATAGGCTGACTCTGCGCTCACGCAACATTCTTGACAAAACAGGTCTTGGTAGGTTATCTAACCTAAATGTTGATCTCCCTTGTTATCATAGTAAAGCTGCAGTTTTCTTGGTCTCCCGAAGGTAATATAGTCGCAATATGTCTTCCAACTGGGCAATCCCTGGTATTTGGCAGGGGTTGATATAGTGTGACGGTTCAGTAAGGACTGGTTCAAAATTCCGATACTGCGTATGACGCCCGCAGCCTGTATGCGGCTGATCTTTGCTAAAGAATTGCAGAGTAACTGGTTGGCCTTTGCTTAATCATAATTGGAAGTATAATCGTCGTACGTCAGCGAAGCAGCAACAGAACGTCAGTTCACTTGCAGTGCAAAATTACGGTAAGTCCCTGACCAGAACTGTATGGCTGACTGAAGCTGAAAGTTCAGTTTGCACTGACTTCTTCAGCCTCTGTAGGCGATCGCTCGCAGAACCGCAGTTCATGTGATATCTTTCATGTAACCCTAAAACTTCGTTTTTTGCGATGCCATAACTGACTACACAGGTGGAACAATTATGATGGACGTTGTACAAGAATACTGCTGATCTGGAGATTCTTCATGGGTCGATTGCTTCTGTGCAAGTTAATTTTGTAAGCGGAGTTCAACTCAACTTAAACTGGTAGAGCACTTACGAAACAATGGACTGATAACATAAGGACCTAGAATACGTGCACCAAAATTAGTGCAAATTGAGATGATTATGCTAAACCTTGTGCGCAGCAGCAATTTGGTTTTAATTGTGATAGAACATGACAAGGTTATAAGTGTCGAATAGAATGCTGGTAGCTGAGGCTGTATAAATAGTTGTTGTGCTGGTCGCCGAGCTGGCTAGTTGGGTTGCCAACCTTTCAGCACTAGCCCAGGTAAATTAATCAGCACTTAGTGAGTCGATGGTGCTTTTAGTGTTGTGGTGTGTACCTACATCGGTATTCTCTTAAGGATGGTGTTCATCGGTTTGCTGGAGACGCATTCTGAGCTCTCTTGTAATCCGATATTGAAAAGCACAATCAGTACTGTGCGAGGTCCAAAAGAATTGAATTGTATGAGCCAAACTCTCCGGGTTACCAAAGTCTCTACGGCAGAAAATCATATGTTTATCATGGCTATGCTAGTGTTTTAAGATTGTGTCCTGAACAGAATACGTCGGAGACGCACACCCCGGTTAGTTGCTCCAGGGGACATACGTTTTGGAAAGATAGGTCATCTATCTGAAAGAGCCAAATCTGCCACCTCTTGCAAGCCACGACGATCGACGTCGCTACGTCCTCATTTATGTCCAAATGCGAAGGCTGGGAGCTTAAGCACTCTTGCCAAGTGCAGGATCATTAACCAATTTGCGTAGCACTGGGCTGTGCGTTGGCAGCAACATTCCCACACGCTCTCTTCAGTGTATCTGGATCGTTGTGCTCAGGCATGTGACAGAGTCCATCACATTGTTTACCAGCGGAGATGCGGTTGGCCGCAGTCCACGAGTAGACTGCAGAGGCAGAGGAATGTTCTTCATCAAGCCCCACCGAGTTGCCTGTACTGGCGAAACCCCAGTTAAGGAGAAACGTTGGCTCCTTGGTCAGCATTTGTCTAACTTGCCTGCCTCTACCTGGGTGAGAGAGTTCATCCAAACCAACTGCGGTGAGCAAAAAAGGATGCTCTTTGCGAGTGTAACTATCACACTGGAGTTAGCTTCACACCGCGCGAAGACGGGACCCAAAAACACTAATCAGGATTCCGGCTGGGAATCACATCTTTGCAATCTGTCAAGTGTCAGAGCGAACACATGCGTATGGGTGCCCAACAATTTTGGTATTATTTGACTTTAAGATCGCCTTCTATTCTGCTGACAAGATTGTTCTTCTTAACATGCTTGCACAACAGAGTATGCACCAGAAGTTCGTGAATACCATGCAGTTTTTCTCCACTTAACTGACTACTCTCGTGGGCATATAGGAGCTCTCTAAAGAATTTCTCGAGAGCAACTGTTCCCGAAAAGAATATCCACTGTCTTCATTTTTGTTTAAGTTCTTCACCGACGGGGTAGAAGAGAACTCTGCAAGGTCTCCAAAACCTCTGTACCCGAGGGGAATCCTTCTCGATCTGGAATATGTAGAAGAGATTTTTCTCGTTTTTGAAGAGCATGAAGCTCAAGCGTTACTTGGAATGCGTCCAAAGCCATCCGGTCCTATCGAATATGCCTTGCGCCCGCAAAATACAAAAGTTGTGCTGCTGGACTACAGTCTTTGGAGATGACTCCGAAAATCCAAGGATTGACACTGGAGGCTGCGGAACAATATACGTCTATCTAAAATTTTATTTACTGTGGCGTGATAGATGAAACCAGTGCACAAACCGCAGAGACAAGAATTGCTTCTGTCAATTTGCGCCACTTATTGCATCAAAAAGACGTCTCACGGAGTCACTAAGGGTGCTTGTATCAGACTATGGCGCGGGTTGCGTTGTTGTGCGGTTGAGAAACTCCGCCATTTGGGGCAGGGGATCTGAAACATCCTCAAGTCTTTGATTATCGATGTCTCAGAATCGTAGCTGGGATCGGCTGTTAGCAGCGAATTTGCAATAAGGTAATCAGCAGGTGGGTTGCGGGTGAAGCAGACTGTACTCCACTCAAACAATGTATCCAATGCTGCAAATTAATTTGGCTGGACCATATGTTAGGCATGCCAGGCTGCCAACTGCATCCTTAGTAGGAGAGGCGGAAAGCTAGATCTGGACAGAATGTGGTATAGCTGAGGGGAGTGAAGAATTTTACGAAAGATTTTGGCGTTCTTGGGTCTGTTTGCCTTCAAGGTTGAGGTCCACCTGATCCTCCTTGTACTTGTCTGGAGACACCAATCGACACGGCGGCCAACCGATGTGTGTTGTACGTCATTCCTAGGCCCTCCCCTCTCCATTTCTTTATGCTTCCCTTTATGGGGCTGAAAAGGTTCTGCGGAAATGAAGCACCGGTTTTCTAATCTGGTTTTACGTCAATGATGTTGGGAACGATGATAAACATCTAGCTTGCCCTCAAAGTAACTAATCGGTACATGAACAGGTGGGACGGCACACCGAATACCACTACCTTCCTCAATATGTTATTTTATAAATTTAATGTACTGTTCCCCACGTTAGTGTCAAGTTCAAGGTCCCAGCTCGACATTATTGTCGTCCCGGGCACATTTTTATTATTAAGCAGCGTATACAAAAGCATATGGAAATGTACAATCCACATGAAAAAATGAATATAAACCCACAGTGAACCGCTCCTTGTCGTGCGATATACCCTTCTGAAAACCTCGTATATACGTCTTCCGGAAGAAGGCGATTATCAACTCGGCAATCCCAAAATACAGGTACTTGGGGGAAGACCCACACCTAAAACGCTTCAAAAACACGAGCAAGAAACCACAGTTGACTTCAACAGTCGCTATTTTAGCCATCAAGTAACTCGGCTGGTTCACTACGAATAAGCAAACAAAAGTGACGTTTGAAATTAGGGACGTTGTAACTATTTTGGTATCCAAAATCATCAAAGACTATCCTGTCTTTTCTAACATCACTCATAAGATAGAAAGTAAACGAGGTACCCGTCAACAAGTTAATGTACAGACAAGTATCCTTTCTAACACGTGAACAGTTTGCTTTGTTGAACACCTAAGAATCAGGTTCACTAGAGAAGCGCGAAGAATGACAAAGCCGGCAGTTGCCTGATTGTTCACTGACCATATGAATAGCACCACAAGTGGTAGTGCATTTAAGTATTTTAAAATTCTTTCCAACTAAAACATAAGAATGTCTCCGTCCAGCACATTTAGTTAAGAACTGTTATGAACTGGAGTTTGAGTGGACTTCGGATGAGCCTTCAGTCAACACCAACTACCGAGAGTTTCTTCAAAATTTCGTTTATTGATATCTGGCAACTGACATTCCACGTTCTTTATAAGGAGGGCCAACCTTCTTTAGAGGACAGATAGCCTCAATCTCTGTTGTGAGTAGTAATTTTATTTACCGATGCAAAAAAAAACTCCCTGAGCGCTGTGAATGGTAACCCTATTTTAATTCACAATGTTCATGTTCATCTCAAAGTTGCTTTCTCTAAGGTGATAGTGGTTAGCTGGAATGGAACAATAGAAGATAGTTGCATTATAAACGGCAGAGGTTTCAATGAAAGAAACCTATGGTAGCACTCGAAATTTATAAAGATTTGAATAAAAGACTTCTTGTGTGAAGCATCGCACTACTAGTGCGCTACAAATCTGAGGCAAAAATTTTCCTTAAAAAATCTGGTGAATCAAGTGGTCTCCTGGAATTTTGCCCCATTTGGACGTACACGGTGATCTTTTTATTTCCTAAAATCTGATCACCAAATATTTATGCATGGCAAGCGGAGTTGACAGACCAAACACACCGCTAACGGGACACGTTATGCTTCACCAGCCAGTGAATGTGGTGCACATATCGCATGCTGACTTGTGTTTTGCGTGTTTCAGCTCGAGTGACAAGGTAAATAAAGCCAGCTTTGCCCTGTTGACACTGGTTTTGTAAAACATCAACCTAACCGCTGAAGCCAAAGCAAATGCTTCCATCCAAATTGTAGAAGCTAATCGTAATCACAAAGACTCATCAAGAGTTGTGTGGAATAAATGAGGAAGCCCGTTATTTTGACTATCGGATTGCCAACGTTCTGCCAAAACATACGTTTGACGATTTCACATGGGTGTCAGCTGGAATTGGAATCTCTGATAGAAACATCAGAATACGTCAGTGCATATTTTATCAAGATATGTAGAATGTATAAGACATTATTTAAGATTCTGATTGCTCATGTTTCAAGGTGCAGAGCATTAGCGGAAAGAACAAACTTTACAGCTGCTCGACTTATCAATATAAATTATTCTCAACAGCTAAGTCAGAAGTGATACATTTTTGGACACAGATTTAACGAAGGTAATGACATGAACCAAGCTGTTGTTCATCTTCGTTTAAGGTTCTCGTGGATTGGTTCCGTTGAGCTTGTGCGCTGTAAATGCCTGATCCATTACAAAAGCAGATACAGAATGACAACTCGTTGAATTGGTCACTAAACTCCTTTGGGGCTGATTTTCGTTCGGTTTCTGCTGGTACTCATTTATATACCAGGTGCAAGCATCTTGTCATTTTAAAGACAAGATGCTTATTCCATAAGATACGTTAACAGCATTTAAGTAGAAGGATCCACGTTGTAAACTGTAGAAACTGCTCATTTTGTGGACAGAGAGCAGCCTATACCCAGGTCATCTATTACGCATTTTTGAATTGCCTTACACTGTCCCTCATTACCCTATAGCTATTTGATCCACTTGCAGCCTCCAATAAGAGGTTGTATGACCCCAAATATTCCTTCTTCTTTGAGTGACGCTGTTTCGTGATCTTTTTCCCTAAACAGCCTGATGCAACAAGCCATGTGCCTGCTCTTTTCCAGTTTAACTAGGAGCCCGTCAGGTTGTCTAACGACCCAAACTACCTAATCTGCAAAGCCCTCGATGGGCAGAAACCCTGGCCTGAGGACTAAAACAGTCATCGTTTACTAGTGTCGTTTAATACTACTTTATTGTTTTATTATATTTTGTTAAATAATTTCGGACTTCATAGATGAGGCAACTAGGTAAGATTACGAGAGGTGAATGAACGATGAAAAACCCAGCCTATCTATTTATATTTCAATGTTACCCCTTTAGTTGGTTTTTTTTCAGTTAAACCCTCCCATAACTACTGAAAATAACGACAGTGCTTCCTCTGCACAACTAAAAGGTTGTGCACTCCTCAAATAGACTGGAAGCAATTAATTGTCACTATCGATGAGAAGTCTGTCGTTTTATATGTTTCCATGCAATACAGAACAAGCAAACACCTACGGAAAAACACACAGCTACTGATTAGGGTTCAATATTTCAGGCTCCAGGTGGAAGAAAATTCTGTGTACATCGCGGAATGCTGCCAGACGCCGAAGCTATTTCAAAATTTTGTACCTCCATTTCCCAAAAGCTTTAACAAATTGCATTTAGAAGAAACAAACCTTATTCCTGTCATACACTTACTTGAAAAATAAGTTGATGTTAACGAGAGACTCGTCTTAGACCCAGCTGAAGGTGCTTCACATAGGCCACCCCACTTTTAAACTTTTATGTTTGAGAAACTTCACACCACCCATAATGCTGTAATAAACTGTACGACACCCCATCACTGGTTTTGTTCTTCATAAGCGTCAATCAGGTACGCGCGGTTCCCACGTCTCCATCAACCTTTTAGCAGGAAATTTTAAGAAAGTGTTGAAAAATAGATACAGTGATAATTTAAATATCGTCCTAACATGAGGCGCTCTGTGTGCAGCACACTGAGTTGAAAAATGTTACAGGCTAGAGATTCGGCCGGAATTAAATTGAATAAACCATTAACATCAATATAGTTTTAAAGGAGGGTATTTCGTGAATTGCATTCAAGTGACAGATAATGTTGAGAGTAACCGAAAACCTGCTCCCATCTGGTCGGTCTGAAGGGGCTGGAACCAGATGAAGAGGTCATAGCAACCTTGTTATTTGTGCTTCCGTCGAAGCACTCATTCTCAGTAGGATATTTTTCACCAATCACTTCTTGAATTTTATCCATTTGGCACTTCAGATTCGAAATAACATACACTGATATGATATGTTAAATTTTTCTGGTGAATTTCGACGTCCAAAAAAGTTCCTATTTCATTATGATTTAAAATTCATGGTTTAAAATTCAAGTAAGACATTTCAAATCAGAAGCCACCAAAAGTACCCAGGACACGGGAAACTGATGTAATTTCGGTCTACCTTATCTGACGAAAACAGGCTACTCAATGCTTATTTAACGTGCTGCCAAAGTAGCTCACTTGTCTAGCACGGTGACTGAACCTTTTATCCATTTATTGCAGGCTAGCAGTTCAGTGTGTGAACCTACGGCGCATGTCTACGACGCAGTCAGAGACGTCGGAAATAGATGAACGTTTTAGGTGTCAACATGCATACCACTCTACAAAACAGGTTTCGGTCTTTCAATCATGAGTAGAAGCATAATATGCAAATTTTTAGCACTGTTGGCAAAATCTACCTTAAACAGTCTAATGCTGACTGCATTTTAAGTATGGCCAGTTGATTTGATGGCGCACTTTTAGTGCCATCGTAAGTTCACCTAATTTCAAAGTAAATAACTTCGTTGTTCTTTCTGACGTTTTTAAAACCACGATCATCACAGGCGTTTCATCATCATCATCATCATGGATAGCATGACATCAGTGCTAAACACCGATGCTTCGCTGCCCTACAACCATGAGTTAGTTGAAAGTTTTATTCTAAAGAAAAGGATAAAGATGGACAAGGAAGGGACTTAGCGTTACCTTACTGCAATCATTCCGAGGTGCCTACATCTCCAGACACTCATTCAGGCAATCTGGATAGAAACTGAAAACACGAACGCCACTCACAATGATTAGCAGCTATATCTTGCAACTTCTCCAACCAGGCGCAATGGGATCAAGCCTTCCCCATCCTGAAAGGCGAGTAGCACTGACAGCGCCCAGACCTTTCGTAATCTCTTTCATACCCCTCTGCCAGGTTGATAGTTGGCCATCTCTCTGCTTCCGCTATTCTGAATTGGGCATGGAAAACAGTAATCTCTTCTGCAAACGATGGTTGGTGTGCACAATACATAGCCCGATATCCTAACCGCAATACTAAAATCCCTTACTGAACTTTTCGCATCGAAATCATACAAGGTGGGCCTTTATTTGAGTAAACTATAGGAGTGGCTGTTATGTTATATTGTATTACTATGAAATACAATCAGTTGGACTTGTATACGGCACTTTCGCATTTCAGCTCAATCATCCGATAAGTTGATTACACTCACGAGGTCGAATGAGAGGGTGAACATTTAACTCAGTGAATATTCTAGTGCCTGGTCGAGCCAATAGCTAGTCACCATCTAGTCAAGCAACAGTATCGCTAATCTTTGTTTTTTTTGCCATCATGTGAGAAATTTAATAGTATTAGAGCACCCATTTTTGCCAGATAAATTCTTCGCCCTGATTTTGACGTGTCTGACATGACTAAAATTTGGTTTGTTTCAAACTCCTTCCCTCAATCCTCTTCACCGACCATATACAGCTCTCCTTCTGTGAAAAAAGCGATCCACTGAATATCTTTGTGCCCGTCTTGGAGACGTATTGCTAGTCTGCCGGATCGTACGATCAACTTCCTCTGGCTTGATGAGTTAAATCCTACTCCAATCTGATGACATCACTGCGCCACTTGACCAACAACCAGCGGGTTTCGGAGCAGAAAATACCTGCATTGGGTGCTGCTTGGTGTCCGCAAGTATGCCACATTCCTCTTTGCGCAATTCGTTCCACGACGTACACAGTGGACTTCGATGGCATAAGGTCTGAATAGTGGCGCAGTCGCCCCGAAAGAACTGCCTTCGGTAGATCGGTACATGCTCGACTCGCTGGTGGTAGCGTCAATAAAATTTTCCTGGTTCCGTTGAGATCCTGAAGTGACGGGAATTGCTCCGGTGTCATAATTCCAGATGGCAGTGCTCAGGTAAAGACCATAGGTGGAATGATCTCTTCTCCGGTTTTAGTAAAACAGATTGTATGCGCTTTATAATTATGTGACTAATGCTTTTTCGGGTAGCTCAAATCATCCTACACTTTAATGCGCATGGCTTTGATCATTATTGTCATACGTTTTGGCCAAAGAGTCAGAATATGTCATACGAAAACCAGCAGAATGTGCTAAAAGAAACCACACACGGCGGCAATTTTAGTTGGACCACACTCTTGAACTTGCACATTATTCTAAATCTATCTAAATCGTCTTCTCCTAATTATGGGTGCTGACTGAACTCCTTTAAGTGAAACACCAATTTCCTAAACACAAATCTTTTGGGATGTTCGTTTATCTGTATTGCTTTAGTCGCTTGGGACCAATTTTAGACCGGTCGACAAGTTCTTTGTTTCAACTTACTGAAATTAAAGCCTTAAACACTAGCTGACTCAGTCTTGGAAATCTATTGGTGTCTTGTTCAACTAAATAATCACAGACATAAACTAAAGGGAAAATATCATACATCGAAGGTTATTTCTTCTCACAAGGGGCAAACGGATCAACCAAATACAAAGACGGTCGGAAAAATAAAGGTTGTATCTAAATGCATCAAAGGCTTCAAGAATCTGCTATCGGTTGTGCCAACAAACTATACCATTTGGATTTATTGATGTATTTAGCATCATGCACTAAGCGTACCATTCCACTTTTACGAAACCCCACAGAAAAGACCATCTTCCATATTTCAGTTACTAAAATACAGATCATTTTAGATGCAGAGACCTTGGTTGAAATCCTTGTCGGTTGCTACAACAGCAATTGCTCTTAAGCTCACGTGCCCGATTTTCTTAGGCTGGCAGTCAGATGGAAGGACTACATTATTGTAGCTACCGGGTCCCAGAACAACTGTCCAGGAGGTTGGTTCTTCTGGCCTGTAGCCTTCGAATTTCGGAGGCTCTCCCACAAAACAAAGCAACCGTTCGGAGCTTGTTTGCTGTTAAAAAATGAATCCAAATTAGCAGCAAACACTTAATTAGCTCCACTGTTGCAACACATTGAGTAATATGAATACATGATTACCTGAAAGGTGTTTTATGTCTTTCATGAAACCAGACTCATGCGACCGTCTGCTTGTGAGTTAAACTAAGGTTATAATTTAAATCTAATTTTGACTAACAACTGGCGATTAGAGAGTGGGATGGATAACTCTCAACAAAAGTTTAGTTAGCCATTTGTTCCTTCCATTCACCCCTACAAAATTAAGCTATACCCCATCAGTTTATCAAGTAATAATGTGCCTTGAAATGCAATTGGGAAGCCGCTCCCGATGAATTTCCACCAGCATTGTTTTGTGTCCCAACTAGACTGAACTGATCTGGATACAAGAATGACTTCCAGAGAGCTGAGATAAATGAGTCTTTGTACTCGTTCAAAAAAAACATCATGGCGTGACCATTTAAACCATAGAGGTATACTTATTACATCTGTCACGACGAGAGCATCAGGCTATATTACAGCGACGCCTGAATCTGGCACGCGGGGCCTGAATTCCAAAGCATCAGACGGGACTCCAAGCCGGTGAAACATCACAGTATGCCAAATGCTTGGGCGCTGTTACACATGCAGTCGCCTAATAATCGCCTTTTTTCTTCACTTTAAGTGAGCCCCTGGATCTTGTAGGGAAAGTAACACTTCTAAGCACATTGGCACAAAGAAATATGCCGTGGGAATTTGTCATTAAACTTCACGTTCAGTATTCTTCTGGTCGTGCTGGAGCTCACAAGGAACTTTCCGAAGTTTCTCATAACTTGTGAGACACTCCAATACCAACGTTTTCACCATTTGTGTTAAACCTCACCAGTGCTAAAGTTATTGAGTGCACAGCAGCAAACGGGAAATTTGGGCATCAAAGCGACACCCGAAGAAACATTATTGGACTTGAATTATGTGGTCGACATTATACTGCAATGTAATTGTTGCCAGTTTGCATGAGCTACTTTAAATAACTATCAAAAGCGGACAACCGTTTCGGCCTACGTTTTATATCCTCGCAGCTCAGTGTTTGCTTCAATATTCTCAATTATTTTGTGACTCTTTTGGTCCTGAAGATGAGGAGCTTGACGGCCCTGGTCGATTTGCGTACCCTAAACCGTGTGAGATTAGGTCACACATGTAACAACAAACCGCAAGTAACATTTGCCGAATTTTGCCACCTGTGGCTTCGCCAATCAATTTTAGTAGACAGAGTCGTTCGTGCAGGTCAACCGTAACAAAAATCCCACTTTACAGTTGCGAAACTTTGTCTCCCCCATCTAGAGTCCTCAAATAGCTCCGAAAATTCAACTACCAGTGCATTCTTTGCACAGCGGAAGTTTGCTGGCTGTAATAAGTGAGCGAGTGGCTCATAATGTAGCTACCCGAAATAAAAGCGACTACGGTCATACTTAGTGCTGTGGAATTTTCGGACCTTGCCGTTTGAGTTTATGTGATGCTCTTCATACGTGTTTGGAAACCCCACAGTACATGACACAACCCATTTCAGTGACAGTTCACAGTCCCTACCTAAAGTTCGTTGGCGATTAAGTGCTGGCTTTTATCCAATGAACTTTTTTAACAAATGATTGATCACCTTCGTTGACAGCGTCTAACTCTGATATGATGCTCTCACGTGTTTATCTGTTCCTGTACAAAAGATATAAACACCTTGCACATTGTTTTTTATACGAACATGGTTTTTTTCCTTACGTCCCCATTCTTGCTCCTTCTTTCAACCGTTTACAAGCGCGTTGTTCCCTCATAGTTGCGTGGCAGTCACATACCACCATTTGCTGTAGGTTGTATGGCTATCAGCGGTGATGTCGTCATTGATGAGGGTGATAATGCTGGTGCTGGTGCTGGTGCTGAGAATGATGATGATGACGGTGCGAAGATTCATGATAATAAAGTGGAGGATGACGGTGATCAGCCAGCCGGTTGTCTGGGAAATCAACCGACTGAAGGTAAACTGTACATTGGTTGTACTTATGAATGTACCCGAGGGATCCACGAATAAACAAACCGCGTTATATGTCTCCTGTGTGTTTGTTGTAGCTAGTTACTTCGTCCCTTAGCGCATTTTACGCCTTGTGTTTCGTCCAACCTGGAGTCGAACCAGGGTGGTTTGGAACGCGTGCAGAGACTTTACCGTGGCTGTTGAAAACAAAAACGATAAACAGTTAAATCTTTCAGTATTTGTTTCCTTTATGGACTAGCAAGCTATGAAAATATGCAAAACAATTTAGTGAAAACCAGCCAGGTAAACTATCCTACATCTTCGGATTGTCCGTAAACCTAGTTTCTTTAAGAAAAGTAACTATAAAATTACTCTTGGTTGCCGACACAGTTTTTTTATGCTCTCTCCTTGCAGTTGACTGCATCGTGAATGGGTCAACCACAGTCTCCAGATTCTTGCTAACTACCCTTGGTGCATGTAGTGGTGCTAGTTTAGCCACTGTTGTATTTGCCATTTTCCAGATAATTTTACGGAGGAGTCCAATATGAGGATTACTATCCGCCTACTTATGTTACGTTTCGGCACTTAGGGCAAAATAAGTAACAATATCACAACAACCTTAGATAAAACCAGCAATTACTTTTGGTAAAATAACATCGTTTAACGCTCCCGACTTTCAGTAAGGGACGAGCAACCTAACGCTTATTTTAACATGAATAATCTCACGGCAAAACTAGCGATCTAACCTGTCACAAAAAACCTGGAGTAGTTAGAGTAGCAAATCGTTCTAAACGCAAACGCTCACTAGAACTTCTTATCACAGGCCTGTAACCGCTCTCTTGGTCTGTCCCTTAGTTAATTCAGCTGCAAAGCTTAATAAACAAGCATCACGTCTACGTTCGCAATGCTTTTATTACAATGTATCTCAGGCGAATTCCTCAACGATCAACTAAACAATTTTGTGCTTTCAGTGGGATAATATCTTAAATTCTGCCCCTGGAAGTTTACCTAAGAATGCCCACAGCTATTGTTGAACTGATTTTACAAGGGTATTTGAATGCACACAAATTAGGAACAAGAGGCCCTTTTAGAGACAACCATCTTGCACCCATGTAACAATGTTTCAGTTAACGAAGCCATTGTGTTTGTCACGTGAGCCGTTTTGGAAACTTTTGCTGGAGGTTCAAAATGGTCACCGCTATTCGTTCTTTTTTGTACGCCAAAATCACCGGAAACATGATCTCTCATAGATTTTGCATAGCTCTTTTTTTCAAGGAGACTGATTGTTTTGTAACCTAATTAGTGAACAGCATAGAAATTGTTGTATTAACTACACCTTGCAACTCAAGAGCAACACTGTTGAACAACGAGATTTCAGTGAAATATAGGGTCCCGCTCATATGGGTCTTCTCAAAGTAGGTGTATGGAGATCAGTTAACCAAGTAGTTATTGTGGATAGTGTTAATTACATGACCCATGCACTTTAACACTCAGAACAATTTATATAGATTATCAACCGTTTATGCAACTCATATTTCTTGCACAGGCTGCCCCCAAACTTGTGATCGGGTCAAATATACTAGGTCTTACAGTTATCAAGAGGCAAAAAACTTACATTGCTGTAAGTACCCGAATATTCTTCCGGACTGTCATGTAGCTTTTTTGAATGCAACCATGTTTTAAGTGAGAAAAGCGGTTTTCTGTAGAACACGTTTTGAGTACTATATCCATGGTTACTCCCTGTGAAAAACTTAGTCACATGGTTTCAGTTCATCTTCAATATGTCCCTGTACGGATGAGGCCACATACAATGAAATACAAACTTTGGAAGGCTTAAAACTCGCTAACTAGCTTAGGTAACCGGCGAAAGTTATACTCCAGATTTCCAAGCTCATCTTGTCAAAACCTCTGGCCTGTGGAATAAGTCTCCAGCTAAACAATGAAAATTGCTTTGAGGCAAAACATTCTGGTCACTGATTGGAGCGTGACATGATTCTAACACAGTTGGCCATCCATCATAAATACAAGGCCATATTCCTGCTCATCTGTTTTGTAATTGTAATGCAGACAATCAGGATAGCACCAGATACTACACCACCACTAACTACGTTTTTCTCAAACGAGGTATAACTCGTTCGAATTGCAACTTTTGGAAGACAAAACAAGCTGTATGAGAAATCACGTTCACTTTGCATATGCCTTCGGTCTGCGGAGACGAGCCTTATATAAAGTGTGCAGTAAATTGCGCTCTTGAAACTTTTAGCATACAGACAGCTCAAAGATAAAAACCCATATGAAATTACGCAAGCCAATCTTGGTGCGGCTGTGTGAGGGTCTCACAACCGGTCTGGTCTCACCGACCAGTAACCTACTAGTTAGTCAACGTGAGTCATAGTGACTGTCAAACTCCCACTCCAATTTCCCCTATTATTAATCCACCACCTAGCTTTGCACAGTTACACTTTGAATCATTCAGTGATGCTTTATGCGCCATTCTGTTCTCCTTATTAGACCGTACTGAGTGTATCACTGGATGAGATACCAACAGTTTTCGCAAACCTGGGCCTGCGCGACCAAGTTAATTTTCAAACATATTTATTCCCGCTTTATGACATCCTCATTAATGACTCTCCACTTGCAAACATCTTAACGATGTACTGCCGCTTACTCCCAAGATTTGTGGTGCAGTAAAATGCCCCAGTTACCTATACAGTTGCTCTAGGGCAACACACCAGAACATTTTATTCTACGAATTTGAAAGACCCGGAACTGCATAATTGACACAAATAAGGTTCCATCATTCTTTTACCTTGGTACACCTGAAGTTCTGGATTAACAAACATGTCACCTCAACTTCTGTTTTGATACTTGTTTTTCATTTAAAACTGTTTTGATTGGAACACGGAGTTACTCGTAAACTTACTTGAAGCCTTTTCCGGGGCGAAAGTATGGTCAGCCAAACCAATTGAAGCATCTGTAGCTCCTGATCAAAACTAAACACAGAAGTTGGAAAAACTCAAAGCTGAGAACTTTCCAAGACACTGTAATTACCATGTGTTTTGGCGTGCGCTGAGTGCAGGGCCAGGTGAGCTACTGGTACTAAAAGATAAACTTTTCTTGCATTCCTTGTGGTTCCCAACCGTTTACTCCGAAACAAATAGGCAGATTGCTTGTACACAGAATCCAGGTATAGTACCCCAGCTTCACAAAAAGGATGTGCCGTTCCCATCGGCTATCCCCTGACCGACCTATGCACTTTGTGCGGGACTTCAGGAATGCGCCCGATTGTTATTCACAGATTGATACAGTCCCATCTTACAAATCTAGTAAGCAGTTACTAAAAGGTTTGTCTGAAGAATATCATGACCTGAATTCTGACCGATCAAAAGCAATCTGGACGTTCTATACAATATCAGGTTTCAGAACTGTTATGCCAGAACTACTGGTAAGGCACTTCCTCTACTAAACAGTAAAGTGCTCAACAGCTACCTGATAAGCAGCCGATAGACTCTTCCGAGCTACCAACAATCGGACACATTCAAGTTATGGGTTTTTCTTTTCCTGTTTGACTTAAAAAAGTGTGTTCCTTCGATCATAAATAAGAGGTAGTGGTAACTGAGAAAGTAGATTCCGTATTACGAGCAGTTTTAAATAAGTTTAACAGATTTTGAAGATAACAAACACATTATCTGACATCGAGCAATACCAGATATCTGGGGAGCCCAAGTACGATGATGTACAAGATAATGAGCTATGTACAAATCAGTTGGTCTGTCTGCTAACGAAGAAATCGGTACTGCTACGGCATATCCATACTATTATTCATCAGCTGGATTATACAAAGGGACAGCTTATGTACTCCACCACGAATTCTAATACACTGATAAAGTGGAACGCGACCACTGAGCTACGAAGTCAGTAATGTCTCTGCACTCCATCCAAAACCGTGGTTCACAACGTAAGCGGACACATAACCACTAACCAATAATTGTAGCATACACGAAAGCTCATAGAATGGCAAGATTACACAGCCCGTTTGTTAAGCGGCTAGCTGGATTTGTAAACTGACTGATTAGAATAGATTTTTCACATCGCATCAGTACTGTCCTACAGTATAACTGTAAGGGAATAATTATAGTCATTTTCCGGTAGACTGTTATGAACCTGCTTAATCTATTTACCCTAGTCTGGTGAGTCCATTAAAGTTTGCGAATTTTTGTCGCATTCGGTTTAAGCTGGTGACCCCTTTATGTCCCGGATGGATCGCACTTTGAGCGTTAAGGATAATGTCCACTCTCATCATTCTAAGTAGTGAATTTCCTATTCCCTCGAGTTTAAATGACAGGAAATTCGAAATTAATATTGTTTTCCGTATCCACTTACTAATGTCCTTAAACTGCTTGGGTAATAAAACTAACACCAGAAATGCAAGCTGCTAAGTGGTTAGTTCAAAGTATGTGATACGTTAAGAAATGTCAGTAAGATAATCCGTAATGGATGTTTACACTGTTGTATGGGCTAGTAAGCAACAAGTAAATTAGGAATCACGTAGTATTTAGCCGCCGGATGCTCAGTGTGTTTTCAAGCATCAACTAATTTCAGGTAACATCAATACACCACCGTTCACCCAGGACGCACCTGGATTTCCGACAGTGGTCCTAAATCACGTCCTACACGGAATCTGTCAGAGATATATCATTTCAGTTGCCTGTTGATCACGTTTTGCTTGTCTACCCCTCGGAACATGTCATAAGCATTGACAAATTTCTACACGAAGATCAGAGGTTCGCTCGACACTGCGACGGTAAGGACCACACAGAACGAGTGTGGGAAATCGCTTGAGGAAAGTTTACATGCATACGTCTCTGTTTACTAGAGGACAAACGTGTCGAACGACCAAGCACAAGTCTGCACCCACCCACTACACCATGGTAACCAATGAACGTGAACGATGTGGTAGATGGACACACTTGTGCACACAGAAACACAGCACATGGTGTATTCGTTCTCCCTGAGGTTTGTCCATAATCCCCGCCATTATACGCATCCATCCATCAAATAAAAGCTTTCTATCGTCAAATTATCCCGGACCAAACCAGAAGTGGAACACCTACTATGTTCGGATTATTTTTCATTGCCATATTTACCTTTCTGCAACCACCTATCTTATTTATCCAGAGTAGACCAGTGCTGATGCGCGATTCGTCGTTGTACAGGTATCGAGAAGATGGTCACGCAGGACAACTGAGTCTTCATAACTTCGAAGGAAATAACTTGCCTACAACCGAACCTTTTGGAGATATTCGTGAATCGCCAATCGACGAGCTTCTCGCTGAAAATGCGAATAAATCTGAAAGTAGACCCGAATTGGTCTGTAAGAAGGTGCGTCCCCGTATTCCTGTATACTGCCTACGAAAATAGTCGATTATACCACTTAGCATTCTAGATGTCTGTGCGGAGAACCCAAATGAACTCAAGTGGAAGGTACTGTAGTTACCGCTTTCTGGTGCTACGAGTTGCACTCGTAAATAATTAGTTATTACTGTGAACTATACAGCAGTACTCATGAATTATGAGCTGTAATCTAACAGTTGGAAGAAATACTTCAGTCTGTTTGCTGAAAACTAAAAGTACAACAGTGGATCCTTAGGTATAAGGTTTACCCATTTCAGCTTGGGTTAACGAACTTCGGTAATGCCCTGAGCAGACGTGCAGACGTGTAAAACTATATCACGTGGATATCACCTACAGTACACATAAACGATACCTTTTTCTCTAAACTCTTTTGAGACATCCTCCCGATCGGTACCTACAGTTGATGTTTACACATGTAAGTGATCACGCTTTGGCAGATGATTTTGACAGGTGGACAGTCGAAATGGGTTGTCAAACAACCAAGACCGATAGGGAGGCGGACATTTGTAAAGTCTCACCAAGTATTGAGCAAAGAAAGTCACCTGTAAGTTCAAAAAACAAAAAATCGTTCATGCCCATTCAGATGATCTTAACATCTCAATGCCTTGCAGGACAAACATAAATGTGAAACGAATAGAATGCTCCTTCTGGTAAAAACCAGATATGATGTGCGAAACACTCAACATGGAGCTTCCATCAAGAATTTGCTGAACGACTACAATTCGTGTGCATGTGTATCAGACAACACAAAATCAAAAAGAACACAACCATGCTCACATTGACGTGTAGCTGAACAAGAGTGAACTTTTATGAAAAAGACAATGCCAAGAGAAATGCTGTTAATAAATGGAAATGGCCGTATGCCTAGTCCTCCCTCATTCTGACACAGTAAATCTTGCCGAGCTGACGTATGCATCGGTAAAAACCTATGCACCACTTCAAATACTTTTTCACCGTACTGTCGGTTTACATTTAACTTTTCTTTAAACTTCAGTTACATGAGTTCAGAACAAGTTGGTAGCAGTCGTGGACAGAATATCATGCCAAACTTTTAATCTCAGAACAATTAACCTTATAAACTGTCGCATTAAACCCCCAAGCATATTTCACTTATGCGTATTTTTGTTTAGATCCCAGTCTAGATGTTCACACCGTTGACCCCTTTTAAATAAAGCTCCGCGAAAAGTCAAGAAATGTCCACTTAAGGAAGAAAGCAAGGATTTGAATGCACTTTCGGGAGTAAATAGAATGCCTTCTTTCAGAATTGGTTCATCTTAAAGATGATGTTTCTGAGAATGGAAAACAGCATAAAATAAAACACAGAACTAGCCAGTATGAGAGCCTTCAAAAGCTTTCATTAAACACAGGAAAATTGACTAACTCCCTCAGAAGTTCATACCTCTTCCTACATGAAATAGCAATCACTTTTGTGTACTTGCGTTCACACAGTTGGTAATCACCCATGTAGTTATTTTAGTTGCTTTTTTATTTCTGCTGATGACACTTTGCTGTCACCTTGATCTGCTTTGTTTCAAACTGACTGTAACAGTCGCATCACGGTGGACTGCAGAGTCAATTCGAAATCCTTAACAATATTAGTTGTACCTCCCACCTTTTTTCGTTTTTATTCATGTGAATCATGGAATAACATAAACAAGGAATATAGGAAACACTTCTACCTGTAGCGTTTGTCCTATGTCTCAACGCCGATATCATGGACGCATTTAACACAGCAGTTTTCATCAGCCCTCAAATTGAGAAAGACTCTAAAAACAGAAACAGAAAAATCATGCAATATTTGCTAAGCTCTTGCTTAATCAGATATAGAGATACTGTCCGAATTAGGTTAGTGTGTACAGCCATGGATGCTTGTCTAGCTGTTGATCTTGTGATTTGTATCTGATGATGACAAAACTGATTACCTCAGAAAAAGACGTGAATTCGGAAATGTAGTAAACACTTCCAGGCAACTTAGATGTTATGGAATCCCAGCATGACTGTGGGCTCTGATTTACCTGCGCAGTCTAATTTTGGCTGTAAGGTTTTTCATCAGTATCACACACACTAACGACAATTTTCCATATAGTCTTTCCGTTGCCATATGGGTTGAGTAGACTTTCAATATGGAACAGTACTGATGACCGATTAATGAAGAAAGCAAGCCGCCTAGGAATCGCAATATACTGCATCGTCTAAAAACTTTATCGTTTTAAAGAATTGTTTGAAACTTGCGAACCTGATCACGGCAATTCGATGAAAAAACCCATATCCTCGGTTATAAAGTTTCAACTGCATCGCCGTCGTGCAGTTAAAATAAAACCATTATAACTGATGGAACTAACTCAATAAAAACACTGCAGCGTAGAATACCAAACGGATGTTTGATTGAAATACCACTGGCTGCTGCGGTACAGTACCACTACAGCTCACCCTCTCTGGCCAAGGAAATATCTGGCAAAACGCTATATAGATCCCAGATTTGATGTTTAGGTTGACAGATGTTCACCACTGGATAAACAGCCCGACTAGGGTTTTCTGACCCACAAGCGCCGGAGGACGAAAACACCTTTTGAGCGAATACCGATGCAACGATAATTTATCGGGACCATTTGGTCAAACATAGCCAGTTCTGCCTCGCCTAGGACTCGTTAGATGAGTCCAGTCGCTGAAGCTGGAGGCATTCATTTAGTGGTTTTAAAGTTTTGGCTATATTAGCGAATCACCTCTATTCTAATTTTGTGACCCTGCAAGGTTACCTCGTACCAAACCTCTGAACAAGGCGCACTCGTAGCCACTGCACCGCAAAATCTGTCAATTGACTTCATAGCTTTCAAAAACGGCGCTCATTTGGACTTCTGAATTGTGGTAAGAAATGTACACGACTTAAAAATTACCGACCAATTTATTTTGAATAAAGTCACTGACAAAACACAACTAGAGCTGGTAAGCTCCATGGAGACTAGATACCTTTGGGAGGAAAAGCTTTTCACAGTGAGCTAATTTTTTCTCCAATTTTGGTAGGCTGCGAGTAAGAATGCTTTCGAAAAATCAAATGAACGCTTTTTTTCCTTTACTGGACAAACAGGTTAGGCTTTAGCATAACTAACCATTGCCTACTTTAATTTAGCCTGTGCATACATTATCTGAGGCAATTAGAAGAGTGATTTAATTGGTTAGTTTAGCGGATGCTTTTTGAAGCTTGAGTCATGGCAATGCATAGACAGGAGAATTAATTCCTTAAGTGGCTTTCTCGCCTGGTAGGTTTGTAAAATTCAGGTATTATAGTACAGTGGAACGTTCAAGTTTACCGTTTTTGTGCGACGAGTAGCCTTTTTGGTCTCTACATCTGGAAATTTCTTCTTGCTCCTGATGGTCACAAGTCTACCGACCATTGAACGGAAGGTTCGTTTTTTTATGAGCGGTCTGCATAGAATGTTTGTTTTACCGGTGCCAAAAGTGTATTTAACGTCTGCAACTTAAATATTTGGACTCATTTTGGATGCCAGATTGCCACTTACATCATCCAGTCAACTATGAAGTTTAAATCACTGATGAAAAACACCATCCTTTTCTCACACCAGAGGCGATGAAATATTGAGTCAAGCGCAGAAGCGAAAAGAATCAGAAGGGCCAGGCTCCGCCTCTCAAATGAGCCAGAGCAGTGTGTGAGGGTTAAATGATTGCTCTGGAGAAGTACTTATAAGCTTCAAAGAGAGTGCCATATTCCCCTCTCGATTTTTTAGGCAATTAAAACCTATTTATCCCTTTGCTGAGGGTGATAAGGCAGCTTGCTGTTAATGCAGTAAAGCCTTGATAATGGCGCCTGTAGGTCTCTTATCCAAAGGTCTGAGGGATTTAGCGGTTAGCTAAAATACTTCACCCTCTGTTTTGTTAGTTCCTAGTTATCCTCCGTTTTGCAAAAGTGACGGCAGAGGCAACGTTTTGTGAGAGGCAACACAAATTACCCTAAACTACTTAAGATGTTTACCAACATTGAAGGTTTCCCCATATTTTCAGCTTTACTCAACCAGAACACAGTATGACCGTTTCTAGCGGACCCTGTGGTTTAGGTCAAGGAATTTCGAAATTCAGAACCCTTGTGGAGCTGCCCTTGCAATTTCAACTTAAGCAGCATTTAACATTACCTGAAATTCGGCCTTCGTACTGTTGCTTGGATTAGCCATAATAGTTTTTTGAAGGTGGCCATAAGTGCGAACAACGGATCATCTACTAAAACCTAGTTTTTCGCAGGCTGGCGCAAGTAGTTGACTGTCATTTGTGTTGATATTCTGTTGGGCATGTTGGTCACACCTCTGCTAGCGGGTGGAATGACGCTGATGAGTTTCAATGGTCAATGTTGTCTCCTAGAAATGTAGACTCTTACTTGAACGTGAGTATGGTCTGATGCTACCATATTTTCCCTCTCATATACACGATAAGACCAAAAATCTATCGCTAATCACCACAAAGACTGCAAAAGACCATATTTTAAGATTGGGTGTGACCAGCTTTCGGAGAGTGTGTAATTAAATGGTAGTCATGTTGCTTAAAGCAGGCACTGGTGATAAACAAGTGGCTGAGCACAGGAGTAGATAATTTTTCTAACGTTCTCACATCGTTGTCTTATACTGGAATTTCACGAGATACTGCGGGCGAATTCGCTTAATCGATCTACACGTGATTTGAAATCACTGGATTTATCCCATCACGGCTCATTTTAAAAAATCACTTTGACCCTAGAACCAGCCGATGAGATGGTTAGGCGGAAATTAGTTCGAGTTAAATTCGCAAGGCGTCTGCGAATCCAGCTATCGAAGTCCTGGATTAACGGGTGTTCCAAGATGTGAACGTACTTAAAACATTCACTTAAACCAAAGGCTACCCCATAGATGGAAGAAATGCCCACTGGTGCGTCGTACCACAGTACCGTATATCTTCCAAAGTCATTGGTGTGATGTCAGAGGCCGGTAGTCTGGTCTAAAATAGATAAGTGTTGTCTAGCGGAAAATTACCCCAACTATGCATAGTTATTCCCTGACTGCAGTCATTCATCTGCTAGTATTTCAGTAGCCAGTGTGAACGCGAACCCTTGTGCTAAGATCCCCACCTTGCTTACTGAGCAATCACAGTGTGCGTCGTTTCCTAGTAACACTTGCGTCGCTTGACTTGAACACCCTCACGAGTTAGCGAGGTGTGGTACCAACAACTTCTTTAATATCACCTGGCCTTCGTTCGGGGGTACTCAACCGGGTGCGATCTACAAGACACCAGAACAAGTGACGAGACCTTTGGACCAGAACCGCCATCGTGGTCCATAAGTTCTATTAGTTACCAGGTCACTCGGAACTAATTCGTATCCCCATCGTTGTTCAGTTGGAGTCAGGCTTTAGCCCATTTTTTCTCACTTACGCTTAGAAGTATTGCACATGAAATGCGGCTGTTTTTTAAGTAAACTTTCCGAACATTCCGTATCTAAACGAATTTTTCTGCCACAAATATGCACGTCCACTTCCGCCTGAGAGTCAGAAAAACAAAAATGGCTGTTCACACAGTTATTTTCTTGATCAGTTTTATTTTTCCTACCCCTATTGGACCACAAAAATGTAGTTAGACTGTTCATTATCCATCTCGGGGATTTATAATCGGCGTCAAACATATACGATTTACCCCACTTTGAGTGGCGGACTGGCTCCTGTAACCAGTGCATGCACAGACTGGTAGAATTGACTCTTGGACAGTTCATTTGTTTCGCTGTCAATTTTCAGAAAGAAAACAGACACTGTAACTTTTCTTTGAAGCCGTGCCTATCTGAGTGCAACAGCCAGCAAGGCGTTCACAAAAATCTCTGTTTCAGGAAATATATTTTTTTCAAAACTAGCCTAATCCTCCAATAGTCTTGCGAACAAGAGACAGTGCTCTATTGGGTTTTCTGAACTTTTTTGAAACATTGGACAGTCTCGAGTTAACAATGACTTATACTAATTTTTAGAAAAGTACATTCTATATTTGCACGCTGCTAAAAGAGGAAAATTTTTTCACATACTGGTTAATACCTTTATCCGTATCTCAGGAATAAACTGACACAACGTATGCTTGTTATTTTTACCAATAAACATTTTTTGTATCAGATACATTCCAGGGTTTGTTGACTGTTTCTTTAGACTTTACACTGACCGTGCTCTGAAATTATATTGCTACCCAGTTTGGATTAATGATATCAGGGATTGTTTGATTATTTCTGACATACAAGTTTCGAAATTTTCGTATACGACTGTTTCCCTTTGCCACTGTCCGCATTTATGCTAGGATTGATGTGAAACAAGCTCCCTCCACTTGGTCACGCATTTAAGTGACTCACCATCAATCCGACTTGATGTTCCCCAATGTAAATGAAGACACAGGTAGAATTAGCCGGTAGCTAATTAGAACACAAACCTTTGTTCCCTGTGTTGCCTCAGATTACACGTCAGAATGATGTGTAATTAGCTCAATGTCCTGAACATGTACCTTCAGTTTGGCTTCTTGACTCGGACCACC